>APFE031472371.1:0-54043 GCA_000404065.3 Pinus taeda
TACGATCTTGAAAGTGAACTCATAGATGAAGAATCTTTAGATTATGCTGAACATTCCCTGCCTCCTATATCTGATCAAGCAGAAATTATTTCGAGTTTTGTCTCATTTCTTTCTAATATGAACGAGAACTCCAATTTTAATATACAAATCACTCATAATGAAGAAAGTCCCCAAAGCCTAGGAGTTATCCATACTCTAATACAAGAAGACAAAAGTGAGAATGCTGGAGGGAAGCCTGCCTTGGAACCAGGAGATGACTTTGATACAAGGTCAGATAATATCGTTGCAAGACAACAAGTGCAGATACCGAGGTTAGAAAAACAAACTATTTCTCTTTAAAAAAGTATCAGTACATAAAGGTATGATCTAAAGCCTGATGTCTATGTTGAATCTGATGAACGAAGATTTTTCCATGATGATATTTTTAAATGCGTTGTTTCAGAATCATAATTTTCTCTTTATCCTGATGTTTTTAGTAATGATAATTTTTCCCCTCTCAATATTAAAGATATCTCAAAAATCACAGAGGATTATTCAAATGAGTCATCATTAGGTTTTCAAGATAAAGAGATGTCTATAGAACATCCTTTGATTATTTTCAAACAAGGATCACTTGACTTTCCTTGTCTGAAAATATATGACCAAAAGGAAGAATCTAGGGAAACTTGTAAAATCAGTTATGATGGTTACTTTGCCAACAATGATGTTATTGATTTATCTCAAGTAACCCATCAAAGCTCAAACAATGAGAGATATTCTAATTCAGAAAACATATCATTCAATCCTCATTTCAAAGCGAAAGACCATTCGCCTGATTTTACTGACCAAGACAATATCCCGATCTATGATTCATATCATGAAGAAACCCCCATGTCTGTTCACGATCATAACTTGTCTTCTGATTCATAATACCTGGCCAGTTCTTATGAACAACAAAATATTACAAGCTAATCCCAGTTGTGCTGTAACTTTATTTGTACAAATAATCATTTTTTTCGTTCTCACTTGCACTCATTTTGTACAAAATCGGATTGTGTTTTAAATCTTCAGACTTTTGGTATATTATTCTGGTATATCGAGCACCTTATCAAAGAACATCCAAAAGACAAGCTACCATTTTGGAAAGCTAAATTGTGTCAAGGAAGTACAGAACTTCCTCTATTACGAGATCATCAAGCTATAACAAAAATTCATCCTTATTTTTATGATCCAATAGATATCTAGTTGGAAAGAAGTTTTCGCGAGAAAGAAATTTCGGACAAGATTCCAACTGAAGTTATACATTCTTACTCCTCATCCAACATTAACAGTCCAAGAAAAGTTTCGTTCTTAACACTAACGTTGGAAAGTTACATACGTGTAGGAATAGAAATGAGAAGATGGATCCACTGGAAATATCATTTCACCTAGTCAAATTTTTGTATATAGTTAGAGTAGGAGTAGGAGTAGTTTAGTTAGGTGATTAGGTTTATTTTTAATAGTTGGTAGGCAAAAATAAGAGAGGAGATTATCCCTATTTTCTACACAACCCTAGGGAATGTCTACCTCTCACTTCGTTAAGTCTTTTTCTCCATAATAAAGTTTGCTTTGGTTAACAGCATTTGACGTTCACAAAAGGCACCTTCTTCTCTATCAAGATTTTGAACTCCTGCTTCTATAAACAATAAATATTTTTGGAAACTTGATCTTTATTATAAATAGAACTTTAATCCAGATATGATACTAGTTTCAACTCCAAAAAATTTGAAGAAAGCAATCTTAGTGAAGGAATTGTTTTGTGTCCGTACAATGAAAGGAATCAATAACAAAATAAGGAGTCCCTGTAGAAACAACTATCTCCAAAGAAGCTCTATTATTGTCGTCCATAACTTTCTTAAGGAAAGAAAATTGACTTCCTCCCTGCTAAAGGAAATCATAGCATTCAGGGAAACAATCCAAGAAAACACTATATCTCAAAGAATAAGAGGTCTCATCATGAGCCGGCTTATCACGATCACAGATATTATAACTTGTTGACTTTGCCAATACTGTCCACCAAAACAGGGCAACGACTCAAGATTGTTGAAATCAAAAGACAAGGGGTATCATCACGAGCCAGCTTGTTCAGAAAAAGTGTAAATCAAGTGAATGACTGTGTCATAATTTGGCCACCAAACCAAGACATTGTTCTTTAGAGAATAAAAAAAAGAAGTGTCAAAATGGGTTTTCCTCTGAAAGGTTGTAAACAACCTTAAGCAAGATAAAGGATCATTACTGGTTAATAGGTAACCCTGTCGAGGCTATGGACGCCTGCTGGCAGCAGAGGCTCTACTTGCGACAAAGAAGCATATTTAAAAAAGGACTGCTATACAGGGAAGACTTTATTTTAATTTTTATTTAAGACCAAGTAAGGGCTGGTGTAAATGCAAGGACAAGCTAAGGATACAAGTAATTAAAACAAAAAGGGTTTGAAACAAAATATCATTGACAGTTTGAAGTATAATATGTTTCATCCTTCTATAATAAAGTTTAAGTTTCCTTAGAAAAATTTTGTTTTTAGAAGTTTAAAAAACCGTCAATAGAAGATCAGATATAACTGGTTCTCCCAAGTGAATCGGCAATTGTTGTGGCCAGCAACACCCCCCCTTGTTCATTTAAGTATTGACCAAAATACTGAATGAACGGGGACCCTTAGTTAAATTGTTAAGAGAAAGCAAGTTTTCTTTTCTTCAAAATAAGGTTACCATCGTAAGCTTAGAGAGGTCTTTCGAATATTTTTTTAACCTAAGTCTACGATAAGGTAAAGGTCTTTAAAAAATGCATTTCAAAAAAGATAGGAAATGCCTTAATTCCCCTATAATATTGGTATGCGCAAGACCCCCGTGTTAAGCATAACATTGCATCGTAGTAAAGTAATGCTCATAAGGAAAAACATCAAGATCTGCCGATCTGCGATAACACCGATCGCAAGATCGCATATCGCAGAAATAAACTGGCAATACTTGACAAACATTAAACTTCTGCGACCTGCGATGTTGCGATCGCCGCGATGGTGCAATCTGTGATCTTGCGATTTGCGATTGGCGCGACTTGCGATGGCACGATCTTTGATGTTACGTAAGAAAATCATGAATCATTTAATCACGAATCCTTTGGGCACGCCATTCAAAGAAAAGCCACTTACCATAATCTAACCTAGATCACGCGCTTTTAATGATAGTAAATAGATTAGTTGTCAGTTATTAAATGAAATGAAGACGCATGCTTTTGTAAAGAATTATTTCACGTAAAGTGGCATATTTGATATATCTGTTGCATTTGAAACTCTCCCATCACCTTTCTTAATCAGTCATTTCCACTTCGCTCGTAATCTGCAAAAACGAAGAGGTAAGAACATTCAAATCTGAACGCAGGAGCAATTGGGAAAGAAACATAAAGCTCAAGGCTCCAAGACGAAGGAAAAGAAGAAGGAGATGGGGCCTTTGTATACAGACACTGCCTGCAACAGGGACGCAGGAATTTCGACATGGGAAGGCATGTATAGGCTGCTGGAGGAGGAAAATCCTAAAGTAATGAAGGTTGATAGCGCCGCGGGCTCACAAAACTCTTCCGAGGCATCCTTAGAGGAGTTGGCATGTTCATTTCTTCACTGAATAGCAGCTAGACCCAAAATTTTACCGTATACAGATATGATCAAGTGGATACTTGACAATGCAGAATTACAAGGCAGACAATTCAAGGTTCAGGGACATGGGCTCATAGGATCATTCGTCGCGCAAGACTTAAAGCTTATGTATCATCTTCCTGAACCTCAGACGACCTACAATACACAATTTGTCAAGAAATTTGCAACAGAGAACCCAAACCTGGCAAAGACCACTAAAGATTGGACCAGAAGAGAGGAGTCGCTAAAAAAGGACAAAAACGGTATGTACAGCACTGGTTCCCTCACATCTCCGTATTGTTTTGCTGCGGCCATGCTTTGCAGGCTGTTTGGGATGCCAGACATCAATAAATTTTCATCTGAATGGCTACCACTCATAAACGCTGCCACAAACGCCGATATCGTGGATTGGGCCAAGATATTTTCTGATAATCTATACACTGCTATTATGAATTACCGGTCTAAAAGATCCTTGTCTCAAAGGGTCTATCCTCCTTTTTATCTATCTGCGTATATTATGGATTCTATTTGCTATGTATCTAAATTCCCCACTATGGGTTGGAAATGGACTACCCAGGACCCGTCACCTATTCATGTTTATCATAAAGTGTTATGGGATTCCCAGTTTTCCCCTCACTTCTATCAGATTTGCCATGGGCTTATCTTACCCATATATAGGATGATGTATGATGAAGAACCCCCGAGGTGCTCACCCGAAGTGCAAATAGACATCATCCCCATCGCAAGATGGTTTGGGGAAGAATGGTTCACTTATATTAGAGTGTTTGGGAGCACTGTACCTCCACATGTCCTACCTCTATATGTCCTCGATAAACTTTTGGCTCGGGAAATTGCCTATCAGACCTGCTCAGAAGGCGGCTTGACCAAAGAACTAAAAGACAAGAAGAAGGCCAATAAGGCCTAGTTCCAATAGCTTGTGGGCCTATGCATTGTTGATGTAGGACACTTTCGCGAAGTGGAGAATGTGACGTCTCTACAGTTAGTTAAATTCCCAGCTCAGCCTTGACCAAATATGTTGCCATGATTTCCACTAACAAGCGTCAAAATAAAGTAATTCGTCGGAAGAAAGATTTGTTTGATGATTTGTTTCAAGGTAAAAGCTCACTCCAGGAAGTTTTGCGAGAAGCTCGGTCGAGGTTGTCTCCAGATGACCTCCAAAGATTCATGTTATACAGGGAAAGAAGGCTGGCCAACTTTCCTCTAGAGAAGTTGTGACTGCCCGCCAGAGAACCGACTCCCAACGTCAGCCTCAGTGGAAACTCTAGTACTTCCAAATCCAAATCTGATGCTGCCCAAGGAATGCCTGAACGTTCTAAAAAGTCCGGAAGCAACCAAGAAAAAAGCGAAGAAACAGCTAAAGATACAGCTCAGTCAAGTGCAATGTCGCAACGGCAAGTTATCGCCTCCCCGCCAAGAGATGTCCCTCCTCCCGTCATTAAAGCACCACTCGTCACAACAGAGCTAGACAAAGAATGGGAAAACTTCAACGAGCTAATCAGCCTTGAAGGGCAAGCCCCAAGAACACTTGTGAAAAATACACAGGTAACGCAAGAAATGGTTTTGACCATAGTCAGCAGTGTCACAGAAACGGAGCACAGTCATATGGCTCCACCTTCTAAGCTTCTACTTAGTGTAGAGGAAATTCCCCCACTGGATGTATTCTATAGTCCCCAACATAAAGCAGTTGTGAGGAGACAAAGAAAAAAAGGAAAGCTAGAGAATACACTATCACAGGATGTTGAACATTTAGACATCTTATGGAAAGACCCCAACAACAACCCGACAGAAAATCTCACGAAGTTGTCTCAGATCGCAGGAGCATACGCTTCTGCGACTATCGACAAGGCATCGGAAGTTCAACAATTGTTGAAGGAACAAGAAAACCAAATACAGCTACTACAACAACAGCTACAACAAGCCAATGCTAGTATTGAAGTGTCCAAACAACTCGAGAAGTTACAAGAAGACTTTCAACAGATGCAGATAATCTATCAAAGAAGCCTAGACGAAAAAGGAAAGCAGTTGCAAGCTTTGCAAGAAATACATAAAGATGAGCCCAAGCTTGCCGAATTTGTTTCAGAATCTGCTGGCTTAAATGAGCAACTTCTGTAGCAACAGGAAGAGTTGGGACGTAAGATATCGCAGTGGGGTCACTATTGCGAGCTGAGCGATAAACTCACCAATCAAGTGGCAGACTTGCGAAGTGACTATGACCAGATTGACAGACGAGTGATGGAATACTTAGCTTGGCAGGATGGAGAGGAAGGGAAAAGAGAAAATGCACCCAGAATAAACAAGAGTCATAAGGAATTGCTCTTTAACAAATGGGATGATCAAATTAGGCAGGCAGAACAGGCAGCGGAGACAGCGACAATGCAGGCAAGCGTTCTTATCGACTGTGTAAATGAGAATTTACACAGAGCCAACTTAATCGCAGAAACCACCCCGGGGTACCTACCAAATAAATCACGACTAGAGGTAGAGTGGAAGTAGAATGCGCAGGAAAAGGGAAAAGCAATCCAGGCATTGAACAGGTTAAATTGGGAGTGTTACTGGCATACTTAGTCAAGCCACATAGTCAATGGATGACTATGAAATGCATCATAAAATTAGCCGAGAAAGTAGTGCCAGCTCTCATAGATTTTGTTTTCGCAGCCCAGCTCAGCGCAGAAGTCGGCCAACTGACTCTTCTCAAGTCCATGATGAACACTTGCAGTTTTAAGGACCAAATTCAGAAGTAGCTTATTTTTAGAAGTTTGTTGTTTCTTTTTATTTACATTAGAAAAAGGACGGTGATTGAAACTGTATCATAATTTTGTAAAACCACTATTAAGATTAGGTGTATTTTAACCCTTCTCATGCTTTAGAGAAGGGTCCAGAGATTTTCAAAAAATTATCTCGGAACATGCACTTCTGCACCCTCAGAGGAGGTTTGTGAATGGTGGATCGAGATTTATTTTATATGCCATTTTGATATCGCTACTGGTGTTGCACTTTGTACTCTTATAGATGTTAAAAAAAAGTAGAGATAGATCGTTTTTGCTTGAGGTTGAAGTAGGACAGTCATAAATTACTTTTATCTTTGGCATTTCTGCTGTATTCTTTAAGTGTTTATAGTTTTCAGTTGTTTATATGTTATTGCATGAATGTATGGGTTACCATTTGGCACTTCTGTATGGTGGAGTCATATTGTTTATGTCTGACATATGAATAGCTTATTATGCGATATGGTGTTCACAACTGTTTTGCCTAACTTCTTATGCAAAGTGGTTTATCTTGAATGATTTCTATTCTTATGATAGCTGAATGATCTTTATTACCAGTTATTGTTTGAAATCTCTTTAGATCACATAACAGAAGATATACATCCCGGGTTAGCGTAGATTAGATGTGTTGTTTCTCATTAGATTACAATAACATAGAGTTAGTTTAAAAATCTGAATTAGATTAGCTTTAAAGTACTCTTGGATCAGCATTATTCAACTCTACACACACACACACACCCGAGATCGGGAAACTAGTCCAGTTATTCCCAGTCGGACCCGCTATACGAAACCGATAAGGAGATGCCAACCAAGGTCCGGACCGGGTGGGTATCCCCCTTGTTGTCGACCCGATTTTTGG
Organism: Pinus taeda; assembly: GCA_000404065.3. Classification (NCBI taxonomy): domain Eukaryota; kingdom Viridiplantae; phylum Streptophyta; class Pinopsida; order Pinales; family Pinaceae; genus Pinus; species Pinus taeda. Next base: position 7,289 of record APFE031472371.1, read on the forward strand.
GGCTTCAACAGAAGGATGAATCATTCACCGAGCGGCTTCATTATCAAAGAATCCAGATTATAAAATACTCATGGTGACTCCACTGGCCAAAGTATTCAGGGCTTAAACTACTCATCTAGTTTTTTGTCAAACAAAATGACAGGGGATGTGGTAGATCCTATTTCTATTGAAGGTTTCAAAGAATATTGTGATATTTGTGATGATGATCAAATTGATGAATATTTCTATAATCTATTTCCTATTTATTTTAAATCATGCAAATGTAGATATGAATATGAAATTCAATTTTTAGAGGAGTTTACCGACAAAATTGATAAAGATCTTCAAACTTTAGAATTTCAAATTTAGTCCCATGATTTCTGATGTCAAAATCAGTCATTTGAGAACATTTGTCAGCCAAAAAAAGAAGTGATAGTGCTGCCTTTTGATATTGAGATTGAGGAGTGTTTTGAGAATGGTTTTGATGACTCACAACTAAAACGGTATGATCACAAAGAGAGAACAATTGAACTGTCCAACAATAATAATCTAGTCATTGAAAGCTTTGAGGATCAACAAACAAATCATGTCTTTTTTTATCCCATAACTATTTATATGGAGGCATTTTTCAGTCTAAAGTTCCAATTTTGTTTTTGCTGTGAAGGTCAAGACTACAATCAACTGTCGTTGCACTTACACTTTCCACTTTTTTATTTTGCTGAAACACAGTCAAGGAATCACATCAAGTATGCATCTACTTGATTGGTCGTTTTGGAATTTTTTCTATTACTTGATTTTTCAAGGGTATCAATAGCTTAGAGAAGGTTGTATTTTGAATAATCTCAACATTTTGAGCATCCTTTTCAATTGTATTTTTGAAACTTTAGTTTGCAGCAGTATTTTCAGTTTTCAGTGCACAATTCAAATTCCAGTTTGAAGAATGGATTTGGTTTAGTTTGAGGATTGGAACAGATTACCAGTTGGGATTTAGTTGCAGTGGTTTCAGGGCAGAGCATATTGTAGGTTTGGGATCAACCAAATGGATCAGGCTACTAGCCTATGGTGTTCCTGGCACCTCACAGGGAGGATGCCATCCTCATTGGAACCACTGTTAGGGTCCTATAATATAGGTAATCAAATTATATATGTCTAGTTATTTATTTTGGGAATATGATGGTAAATTTTAGCCTATAAATTCAATAGGTATTATAGTCTAAATTTCCTTTGTACAAAGGTCTCAAATTGATCAAGTCATTGAAAATATGTGTGTCAAATAGGTCCATTAGTCTTTATTTGAATTGTAAGGTCCCTAAGGGATCAACATTGAGGTGTCATGAGTCAATGGTCAATAACCCTTTCCATTGCTAAAGTATGAAATGTCTCTAAGTTTTTTTTAATATTTTTTATTTTACATAGATTTAATTTTATAAAATAGATATAATTATATTTTTTTATAAAATATTTATTTAAAATATCAAACTTATTTAAAAATAACAAATCAACCCAATCTCTAAATTATAGGAACCACATTTATTATCATGCTAAATATGTTAGGCAATAATAAATTATCAAGTCAAAATCCAAAAGTCAAATTAAATTTATGAGAAAGTAAAATATACTTTATCCACCATGGCAAAACAAGACATGGTTTTTAAAAAACCATGGGAAGGAAATCAATCAAAGGTTTTTATAAAAATATGTTTATGAAAACCATTTATTCATCAATATATAAATTCAGGAACAAGACTAGGATTTAAAAACAAGACATGGATTTCAAAACAAGAGGATGGTTTATAAAATCATTTAAAGAAATATTTTGAGATTTTAGTTATGAAATTCATTTACAGGTTTAAGAAAAAGAATTGGAAATATTTATCAAATTATTTTCTTCCCAAATATTTTGGGACAATGATGAAGTATTTAAAAACTGTTGAAGACAAATACTATGGGAAAAAAGGTCAACACATAAGTTTGGTTTAACTCCAAATTACAAATAGTTCATTGATCAACTAGGTGGAAAACATAAAAAGACATGCAATTATTTTCAGATTTTTTACTCAGAAATAGTAGTCAAAAGGGAAGCTAGTTGATACAGGTGGTAGAGTTAATCAAGTTTGAAAGGGAAGCTAACATGTTTTATTAAAAAAACTTCTACCACTCTAAAGTCCAAGGTAGAGGATTAGATTTAATGAAACCAATTTCCATATTTGAAGGTCGAAGCTTTTCCAGCAGTTCCATATTTCCTACAATTTTCTAGTGATTGCTTTTATATTTAGTTTATTATTCTTTTTTTTCCAGAAATAAAGCCACAATTAGCAACAAATTTCCTCTAAAAATTCAACAAAACAACTGAATTTGTCCAGAATTCCTGTTTTTTAGTCTTGTTTTAGAAATATCTATATCCGTGTTAGATATTATTTTGCAATCAATTCCTTTTTGGAATTTGAAGTTAGTTAAATAGAAAGTCTATAAATATTTTGTAATAGGACTTAGAAAGGGTTGGATTATGTATGAAGAAAATAGCTCTACCTTGATGTAGGATTGTACTCAAAGTAATCAATTTTCAGAAATACAGAGACAATTTTGTTTTAGGATTCTTGTGTCAAACAAATGGTGATGTTTCTCTCATGTTAAATTGTTCTTTTTTCTTAGTTTCCATATGGATTTCCCTCCTGATTGTTGCAAGAATATTAATATTTGAATTTACTTAAGTGTGTTTTCCTCTGGCTTGTTTTAAACAATCTTAATGTTTTCCTCACGAGATTAAATATAAATTTCATCTAAATATGATTTATATTTAACTGATCATCCACTTTTTCATCTCAACCACACCATAAATATTTTAAGATCCAAGAATTTTCCTACCCTTCCCTATTACAACTACTCTGTCAATTTCTAATTGATTACACAAAAGTTTATGACTCCATGCCCAATGAAATTTTCCAACATTTTTCAACCAAAATTTTGAAAAACCACTATAACAAAACTTTGTGATTAGCGTTCCTTTTTTCTTCCTTTTTTGCATCTAGAGCCCATTTTTGGTGTTACTTGTGTCCATTTATCAAATATGGTGCAAAGCGTGATGCAAGGTTTGCACCAAGTTTTACATCAAGTCTTACACCAAGTTTAGCACCATATTTTACACCAGGTTTTATGCTAGGTTTTATGCCAAGTTTTGTGCCATCCTTTGCACCATGTTTTGCATCAAGTTTGGAACCTAATTTTGTTTCACCAAATTTTTCATCCTCTATTATGCCAAGTTTTGTGCCATCCTTTGCACCATGTTTTGCATCAAGTTTGGAACCTAATTTTGTTTCACCAAATTTTTCATCCTCTATTGCATCCACTTTTTGTGCTTACACTTGCATCATCTCTTGCATCCTCTTTTGGATCATTTTTTAAATCATTTTTTGCATCCCCTTTGCGCCGAGTTTTGCATCGAGGTTTTTGTCTAGTTTTGCATCTACTTTTGTTGCATCCACTTTTACATCTTGTTTTTCATCCATATTTACATCCTCTTTTTCATCTGTTATTGTGTCCATTATTACATCCAATTTTCTTGTGCCATAATTTGCACCTAGTTTGGAACCTCCCTTTGCACCCATTTTTGCTTCTAAATTTGCATCCACGATTGCATCCTCATATACATCTGGGTTTTCATCGACTTTTACATCTATTTTTGCATCCCTTTTTGTATCCACTTTTGCATCAAGGTTTGCTTCAGGTTTTGTGCCTCATATTTCATCTACTTTTGCATCGAATTTTTTTGCATCAACTTTTGCATCCTATTTTGCATCCATTGTTGCACCCATGTTTACATCCACTTTTGCATCCCTTTTTGCATCTTATTTTTCATCTTCATTTGCTTCTTTTTTTTCATCTATCATTACATCCACTTTTGTTGTGACACAATTTGTGCCATGTTTTGTACTTGTTGTTGTACCCATGTTTTCTTCCAATTTTGCATCCATCTTCACATCCTCTTTTGCAACAAATATTGCATCTATTTTTGCATCCACTTTTGTGTTGGTTTTTGCGTCTCATTTTGTATCTTATTTTGCATATACTTCCATTGCATTCATATTTTGTGTCCAATTTTGTTTCTCATGTTGCACCAATGTTTACATCCACTTCTACATCCCTTATTGCATCTTTTCTCGCATCTAAGTTTGCATTTTTTTTGTGTCTGTTATTACATCCACTTGTGTTATGCCACAATTTGTGCCATATCTTGTGCCTATCATTTCAACCCACATTTTCTTCCACATTTGCATCTTCTTTTTTGTCCAAGTCTGCATTAAATATTGTTTATGTTTTTTGCATCCCATTTTTCATCTACTTTTACATCGACTTTTGATGCGTCCAATTTTTCATCTAATTTTTATGTCCACTATTTCACCCATGTTTGGTCCATATTTACATCCCTTTTTGCATCCAAGTTTTCCTCCTTTTTTACGTTCATTGTTGTATCCACATTTGTTTCATCACAATTCATGCTAAGTTTTATACCTACTATTGCACCCATGTTTTCTTCCACTTTTTCATCCATGTTTGTATCCTATTTTGTGTCCAAGCTTGCATCAACTACTACATCTACTTTTTCATCCACTTTTGTGTCAATTTTTCTATCTTGTTTTGCATCCACTTATGTTGTGTCCACTCTTCATCCAATTTTATGTCTATCGTTTCCCACATTTTTTTTGTTCACTTTTGCACCCCTTTTCCAACACTCATCATATTTCTTGCATTGATGATATTTCTTATGACATTGAAAATTATGAACAATTGATGACAATGTCAATAATTATGATGATGATGATAATGAAGATGATGACGATGACATAAATTGTGATTATTACGATAATGACAATGATGATAAAGACGATGGGGGTTACAATGACAATGATGATGATGATGCTAATGACCTTGGTCAATCTTCCAAATTTTTAATGTTGTCATGGTCATAATCATAATCATTATCTTTGACATTGTCTTCCAAGTCATCATTATCATTATTTTCATCTTGGTCATCATCAACAAAAATAATGGCATGAACGATGATTATGATGTTCATGACGAAGATGACAACAATGATGATAGAAATTACATTAATTATGATTATGGGGATGATGAAAATTATAATGACGATGATAATGGTAGTGATGATGATGATCATCGATAATCTCTAAAAAAAGAAGTTGTTATTTCTCTTGCATATATCATGTGTCCTAGCAACCCTTTTCAAGCACTCGTAACATTTTTTGGGTTGATGATATTTCTTACGACACCTATAATTATGAAAAAATGACGACAATTTCCATAATCATGATGATGTTGATGATGATGACATGAATGGTGATTATGACGATAATGCAATGATGACAATAATGATGACAATGATGGTGATGATGATGACCATTATGAAGATGATGACACTCCCTCTAAACTAGGGAGGTACTCATAATGAGAAAAAAAATTAATATCAAGTTGAAATATTCATATAAGAAGGGACCTGGATTGATAAGAATCAACGATAATTTACATCATCATAGCCAACATTTTCAAAATAGCAAGGCCTTGAATAACAAGTTCTATCTCTCCATTAGATCAGAGCACAATTTTGGGAGGCATAAATTTGGACACCCCTGCCTCTCTAGGCACTTACCCCACTAGGATGTTCACCAAGTATGTCCTCACATTATCATTTCCTAATCCACTGTCATAATATTTGATCCCAGGAAATGTTGATCCTCATGACTATTCTTATCTTGGATTAATGTACTTGAATTATGGTGGTTAGTCCTAGTAAAAGTATAAATTATCAAAGAATATTGGTCCTGGATGATCCAATCTACCATTCTCCCTACTGGTGTCTTTACTAGGCTTATGACTGTTAGTCTTGACCATAGTACATGACACATGGATAATATGGTGTCGACCCTCACCCCCTCTCAACCAGGGAGGAGACATCCACAAGCATAATATTTTCTCAAGAATACTCATCATTTTCATAGAGTAAAATCATTAAATTTTTTTCATCACATGACACCTTTGGGATTAAGAATTCATATATTTGTGGCAAAATATTTCACCTTATGTCATTTGTGACGAAATAAAATCAAAAAGTGAAAGAAAAAATCATTAAAGATACACTATAAGGATTTATCTATGTCTAAACTCTAAGGTTGAAGTGAAAATTCATGTTAATGTTATATCTATGAGTTGTGCCAAAGTTATGAAAACGCTATTCCCTAAGTCCTATATATAAGAAAAAGAAAAAGAAAGAAAAATAAGGCCCAGTGAATGGTATCTCATGTATTCGCTCCCTCTTTGGAAAACATATGAATATATACACTCCTAGTCACACTTTATTACATGTTTGTGATGGTTAAATCATGAAGTCCTCTTTTCCCCTTGCATTTTCACTTCATCATTTAAGCACCTAATTGAGGATCTAGGGAATGTTTGTTGCCTAAGGGTTTCATGTCTACTCTTGGTTTATTTATATCACACTATGGTTAATTTATGTGATGGAGTGAAATACTTAAGTTTGTGGAGTTATTAGAATAGTGCATTAAGTTAGTCACCACACACACATGTATTACATCTCATTGATCCACATGTGTGGGTTAGAGACTTGTTGATTGAGAAATTTAATGGAGACTACTTTAGGGCTTTGATGGTATAGCTTACAAAATCTCTTGGTAAACATTGTGATTCATCCTTTATTTTCCTTGAGACACTTGATAATGTTGAAGTCACTCCAAATAATCCATGGAGATGGGGAGTATAAATTACTTGTGCTAGAAATAGAATTGAGAAATAGAGGTTTTCCATTTGCGATATTAAAGTCATAGATATTGGATACATGGTGGTAGTCCTCAATGTCAATTAACTAAAATTGAATTTTTATAATGCGAAAAGAGGTAAACATATTGGTAACCTTGATGGCCCGATCATTCCAAATAATAGCCATTCCACCCAAGTATCTCTAAGCATCAATCACTACTACTTTCAAATTCCTCCCCCATTTGCTAATTATATGAGGTAGAACCTCACTTAATATTTTTGTTTCCTATATCAATATTATTGATGGGTGTTTTTCATACCATTTTTCTTTTAGGAGTGTTGGGTTGAGGGGGCTTGTACCCAGGTTCAAAGTTAGTTGTGCTAACCAACAAAACCCTACACTACTGGCCATTTCGACAACAATCTGCTTAGCGCAAACTGCAGTCTCACCTGCAACAGTATTGGGGGATGCTAGAACTAGGTTTTTGCATTCAGAAGGCTATGTGATGTAGTAGTGAGGTGTTTCCTTAAATTATGGCCTGATCTAGCCTTCATGAACCCTTATCTTTTGAATCAAAGACTTAAAGTGATTTCTACTTAATTAGATCTATGAACTTCGCCTAAGTGTTCTAACATGCATAAGGTAATATACCAAAGTAGATCTGAACCTTCACTTTGTAATTAAAATAATATGATAGAGAACCAAATCATTACTGAGCTTAAAACACAAAGCACATAAATATACAAGGAACACACATATTTGCTTCAAATTTCCTTTACTACTTCAGATCTTCAATACATACACATCTTCTGACCCTGTGCACATAGCTGCAGGGGCCTGCACACTCAACTGCGGGCTTACCAAGGTCTTTGTGCACTCAGCTATAGGAGCCTTCCCCTTCACTAGAATATATACTTACAGGCTCAAAATCTTAATTATCAACTAACCATAAGCTTAGACTAGTCTCTAATGACTCTTAGATTGATCCCTTTTGTATTTTTTTACATTACATTACCATGTTCCACGAACAATGGGCGGAGTTCATTGTATCATCAAAAACAACCCATCCCTTTACAAAATAAGGGGCTTCGACCTTCCTGAAAGCCCCTTTGACTCTTAGATTTATGCGCTCTCTTCTCCTCAAATTACAGAGACTTTACAGTAATACAAAATTTGACTTAAAAATTAGACAAAATTGGACCTGGGGGTCCCCATCCTAATAGTCCCACAACACAAATATATGAATCATCCCAAGTCACTCTAATGGTACATCCTGGATGTGTGCTTTGAGGTCGTTGAATTCTACCTTCAATACTTGAAGCTCTTTTGCGCATTGTGCAATGGCCTATCAAACTTCCTCAACCAACTTCTCAGTAGTTGGCCCTTGACTATCAATCCAATGGTCCTCTGCATCTACTACATTCCTTTTAGTTTACTCTTGATAGACTGAGAGACTTGACTCCCTTCATTGCCGCAGGGTTGCATTCTTGCTAAAATGATTGAGGCTTTTCATTGTAGCTCATCGATTTGATTCTGAATGGCCTTCCCTTCTTGAAGTTTGGCAAACCATTGCATAGGTGCTAATGTCCATGATGTTACTATGATCTCATCAAATTTTAGTTGTTTTTCCCTAATGTCTACTTCAACCTTTTGAACAAGTGGGTCCTCATGCAGCGCGGCCCACATCTCCATGGTGTTTTCAAAAATATGGTTGCAGTTCTTAACTGTAGCTTCTAGGACTTCCATATCTACCTTAATAGAAGCCTCACGCTACTCACAAACTTCTGGACGTTTTGTTGGTTGTAGCTTCAAGTGCAGCTCTATGACCTACATCTAGATTTCAAATTTGACTCATTCAACCTCCGCTTTGGACTCCTTCACTGCAATTGCTAGCTTTTGGAGCTTCTCTTCAAAAGTTGCTTCAGTCTGTATGAGGAGCTCTAGTAGCTCAATGCAAGTCTTAGTGATGGCATCCTCTAGTTCCTTCCTCCGTGCAACAGCTACATCTCTATCTTGCATCACCCTAGCAGCTTCCACAATTAACTGCTCATTATGGCTCTTGATGTCCTTAATCATGAAGAGCACCCACTCTTCTTAGATTTTCAACCTGGTAGATACTCCCTGGTGGAGTTTATGTAACGACTGAATGGGCAGCGTCGCTAAGTTCAATTTTGAGTTCCTTGCATATGGTGTTGCTGCCTAATCTGGTGTAGTAAAAAAGTGCATTGACCCTCCCAAAATAGGCACTGTGCGGATCTCTGTGGTGACCACCAATGCTGAAGGTAATGCTAGTGTTGCACTTGTCGTTGACACACTCAGTTGATTCTCACTCGCTTAAATGATGCTTGCTTGAATTGTGCTCTCTTGTAATTTTAGCTCTTTGAGGCCCTGTTAGACCTACGATAATACTAACTTGTACTAATCCTCGAAGTGTACCCACATCTCCTCAGTGACAGAGCACATAGTTTCCCCAATCTCATCGATGTCCCCTTTAGTGAGGACCATCGACTCAATGTTGGAAGTCTTGTCAGAATTCTTCTTCTTGCGTGCACCTCCAGCGATAGATTTATTCCTCTTCTTTATTATGAAGAGAGACTCAGTGCCTTTTGTCTCCTTCAAAGGGTCTGCTCCACCCTACTCTGGTTCCTCCATGTTTAGCTCTTCTTCGTCTACGTGCTTCGGCTCCTGCACGGTATCTTCCCAAGGTCCACAGTGACGTTCTAAGGTACCTTCTTGGGGTCTTCCTTCAGCATACCTTGTGTTTTGTTGGTCCCCGCCTAGTCTCCTTCGGCTTCCTTGCCGGGGTCCATCCACACACTTGAAAATGGACGTGGAAAATGTGACAACATGATTTGAAATCTAGTTAATAGCATAGCCTCATGACTTCTTGACAACATGAAAATCCTTCTTCACTTGGTCTGCAAGCTTCTTTTCTTGAGACTTTCTAACAAAAGTACTGGCAGGGTCTTCTCTTGCACATGGCAGCGCAATGATCCTTCTGATTAACATAGAGTCAATTGGGATCCTCTCCCCTAGCCATAAAGCTCCATCATGCACCAAGGTCAACAATTAGTGCCAACATATGGTATTGATGTTGTTGTGCCCAAAGTGAGGCACACTCAACAAGTTCAGTAACCTGACATGTTGAATCCTCACTGCCCATGTCATTGGTTCTACACGTGTGACACCGGCCTCCTCAAAATACGCCATCTTCAAGTATTTTCTTGACTCAAAATGAGGGAATTTCGCTCTCTCCACTAAATCCCAATCATCCATGCGCAGTTGTGCTACCTACACCAACAATTCTCCTTCAAAGGGCACATCCTCAGGTAGAAAAGTTGTACAAATGGAAAATTTCACAACATCAGGGTCCTTGGTCAACTTAACAGTCAGCTTCCTTGGAAACATATATGGAGGTAAAAACAAATTTGTTTAGCTTCGTCGACATTTATATCCTCAATTCTTTCCCCAAGCTCATCCTCTAATTCAACTGGTTCCATTGGTTGCTTCTTTTTCTCCTTTTCCAACTTCTCCTTGCTTCGCTGCTCAGCAGTCATCTTCTTAGGTGACTATCTCATGGGTGGCTTCTGCAGTTGCTTCTACTTCTTCACTGTTGTTGCTTCTGATGGTTCTACCACCATTGTTGTTGCTCTTGCAGCTGTAGGTTCCAGTATCAACGATTTGGGACCTATGGTGTGTGTTGGAGGACTAGCAGTCATGATGCCTATTAATCTATGTGCCAAAAATTCTAAGTAGACGTCCTGCCAATCCTCACCAGACATGAAATACTGCTCTCGACTCAGACTTAGGTGAAAAAGCTCAGAATAATTCTTCAATAGGAAAAGTGTCTGAATGTAGAGCGGGAGGCCATATTTATAGCCAAATTCAAATTCGAATGCCTTGAATGCCTTCAAATCTTCCTCATAAATGTGAATTTGGAGGTAGATTTTCATTGATATGCTCCTTAAATGCACTTCCCCCACTCCCTTCAACGAAAAAATCGTAGTCAAATAAACTATATCTTTTCCAACAAGCATATTTTGGGCAGGTTGTGTTGGACCCTCCCTTATGGCGTAGCTATATTGTCGTAGCTTTCTCCACCCACACCATCTCCTAAACATCATGCATCCCTCCTTTGATGGAACCATTTCTCAGCATAGTAGTTTATAGTCCTATGCTTTCTTTTAGCTACCTGAAGCACAAATAATTTCCTGTTGTCATATAGTCATCGCATCCTTGCACGAACAAGATCTTCCATGTATACCTTCAATATGCTTCCATTAATCCTTCCAGGAAACAACACCCCTTTCAGCTTCACGAGCTGAACTGTGCCACCATCTGAAATATCCCTAATTACATAGGGTCCTAGCCAATGCATCTGAAACTTCCTTAGAAACTTTGTGAACTTACTGCCATACATCAGGACCAAATTGACACTCTTAAAAGTGCGCTGCTTAATATAGCGATCATGCGGCACCTTTTCCCTAGCTTTTTGCACCTACTAATGAAAACCAACGAAAAAACGATCCTCCTTGAGTGCAAACAACTGTGCTAATCGTTCCTCCATGAAATCATGATCGACCATCTCAATTACTGTTATGATCCTTAAGCTGGGCACTATATATTCCCTTGGCATGTATACCAGTAGAAACGATGTGTTTCATTTGAATTTCTTACAAGTCGTCCTATATTCCCGTAGAACCACTGGTATGTGCACATCCTAGTCATTCTTATTAACATTGTAGATATTTGTTAAGGAATTCTCTAATATTTTGTTAAAAGCTTCAACGGTGCCATTCACCTGGGGATGATATGACGTACTCTTCTGATGGTGCATTTGGAACTCTTCTCTCAATGCCTTAATTGTTTCATTCGAGAAATGAAAACCGTAGTCACTCATCAGGAACTTCAGGCATCCAAACCATGACAAAATGTATTTGAAAATAAACTTCACAGCAGTTTCTGTGTTGCAATCCTTCACAGGTTGTACCTTGGCCCATCTGGTCAAGTAGTTTGTCACAGTAATAATATAACGTGCAACCATCTTCTTCCCTGGTGCATTAATTGGTTCAACAAAGTCAATTTTCCATTTATCGAATGATTTCAGTGTGACCTGTGGGTTTAATGGAAAATTCATCTCTTCGTGATGGTCTTCTAGTCCTCTAACACACATCGCACCCAATGCAGTACTAATTATAATATTTATGTACCATAGTCCACCATAATCCTACTCACAAAATCTTCTACGCAGTTTCCTTGCCTGCATAGTGTCCTCCTATGACACCACCGTCCACTTCAGCCAAAATACTATTTTTTTCATACTCAGGTACATATCGGTGTAGAACTTCATTCAATCCCATCTTATATAAGTGTCCTGCAATGACTAAAAATATGCATCTCTTACCACTAGTTCCTTATTTTGCTGCATTTTGTATCCTTCAGTAGCCACGCCAATAGACAAAAAATAAATAATGTCCGCAAAATGTTCTTTAGCAACTTTGACAATGAAGAGTTGCATGTCAAGTAACCCCTCATCGATATTAGTGGGTTCTTCGCCATTCTTGATCCTAGAGAGGTGATCAAATCCAACATTTAACCTCCCTGACTTAACTATCACTTAAAAATCATACTCTTTGAAGAGAAGAAACCATCTACGGATCCTCCCCTCCCCAACACAGGCTTATTGACCAAGTGCTTCAATCCAGAATGATCCGTATACATTTTACAGTGTGCACCTAGTAGATAATGCCTAAATTTTTGTAGTGCATAGACCATGGCTAATCCTTCTCATTCTGTGGTTGAATAGTTTCAATTCTCCTTAGACAATTTTCTACTTGCAAAGGCAATTAGATGGTCAATATCTCCTTCACCTGGTTGAGTTAAAACAACTCCCAATGCTATACAGGGCGCATCCATGTGCACATGAAAGTCTTTCTTCTAATCTGGAAATAATAGGATTGGTGCAATAACCATATTCTCCTTAAGAACATCCAAGACCTTTTGGCAATCATCATCCCATCAAAATTTAGCATCCTTCTTCAATAAATTCTCCATTGGGACAATAATATGCACGTATGCTTTTATAAACTTCCTGTAATACCCTATATGACCCAAAGTTGTGTGTAGTTGTTTTAGATTCCTGGTTGGATCAAAATTGATAATTACAAGAATCTTGGTAGGGTCTCTCATCAATCCCTCCTTGCATACGACATGTCCCAATAGTATTCCATAAGGTATACAGAAAATACATTTCTTCAAATTCAAGGAAATCTGATACTTCCTACACATATCCAATATTAGGTGCAGACTAGAAACATGTTTCTTAACTAGCTCAAATATTGTCCAATCGTTGAAGCAGAACTCCAAAAATTTGTGAATAAATTCCTTGAATGTTGTGACTACCACCCTTGAAAATATTGTAGGGGTATTTTTCAGTCTGAAAGGCATAACTATATATTGGAATGACCCCCATTTCGTAGTGAATGTAGTCTTTCTCCTATTCTCTGGTGCAATCTTAATTTGGTGATATCCCAAAAATCCATCTGTGAATGAATAAGCCTCCTGTCCACTAATGTTTTCTAGAACTTCATCTGTAAAATGCATAGGAAAGGGGTCATGCACGCATGCATAATATAGCTTTTGCATATCTACACAGATCCTTATATCACCCTTTGTTTTCTTTTCCTGGACCACCATCAGACTAACCCATTTTGACTCTTCCACTGGCTCAATTATACCTGTCGTGAGCATCTTATCCAACTCTTATCATACTTTTCCTTGTACTTGGAGTTTAATTGATATGGGTGTTGCTTAACCAGCTTCACATCTAGCTTTAAATTGATATTCATCACACCCAAATCACCTACTATTCCCTTCAATTCAGATAATTTATTTGGAAATAAGTCTTGATATTCATTCAATAATTCAACAACCTTGTCGACTGTGTCTTCATCCTAATAGTCACCAATGTGCGTGAACTTTGGTTCTGCTTCTGAACCAACACTTACTTATTTTGTCTTTATCAGCTATGAGATATCAGGGATCTTTGCATCAGATCCTACTACTTCACGCAATCCTTATGACTCAGGAATGTTAATATTTGGTGGATCTTCATCATCTTCTCTGTAGTAACATTGTAGCATTCCAGCGCATGTTGTATCTACGCGCTCTAGTCAAGATGCATCTAATTTATAGGTTCTATTGGTGTTCGAAATATTGTTGCCTTAATTGCCTAAAGCGCCCCATCAATGCATTCGAACTCATCTTCAAAGTTGAATGTAAGCAGAAAACTCTCCTTCATTTCATCCCAATTAGAAGTCTGGCGTCACAAATTTGTCTCAAAATATGAGTTCGTCGGTATAATGTCTAAGGTATAAATAAAGATATGTACCCATTTCAGTTGAGGTACCTCACCCCAAGCCTTAGTGCATCGAGCTAGTTGTTCACACATGTCATCCTTACCTATGTACTTTTCATTGAGTCGCATTGTTGCAGAGCCAAATCTCAATCTCATCAAACCTACGATATTCCTTTGAAACAGCAATGTTATCCTTGTGGTATCCCCACCATCTTACAGGCGTAGCTCTTAAAGCCAAATCTAGAGCTTGGAACCTGTGCTCCTTTGGCACATCTCTTTAAAAATGGTCAATAAAAGTATTAACATCATCGAGCCCATCATAATAAGGTAATTTAGGTACCTCAGTTGCTGTACAACACAAAGACTTTGTAAGATTATTACATTGTAGTGTAGAGACCTCAAGCAACCGATTATGTTATTTTTCTAATTCTTCGTCTAACTCTGATTGGAACGAACTATCTTTCTCCCAATTGGTACATCCATCTGCATTGGGATTAATCCAATCTTCGTCTCTTGTAGTGAGCTTATATATGTGATCAATGTAGTTGGTTGTCATAGTCATCATGGACTGGCTCTGTGTATCATGCACCTTCAATTGGATCCAATGGAACAACCACTCTAAGGTCATTCTTTTCAAATACCATACTTCGCTTCTTCAAATTAATAATAGAATTCATGTCGAAGGCCCAATCAATCCTGAGCAATGCTGGATATGGATTAATGTCATCTACTATTTCAATAACTTCAAAATCTACGAGCACGTTGGATCCTTTAGTATCTACAGCCACTCGATGTAGGTGACCCATCAAAATTATCTTTTGTTGGTTTTCCATGCATAGTTGGATTAGAAACTATCCGGCCCCTATACCAATAGGTGTCATATGTCATGATTGACTTGATGAGCTCTGTAATATGTTCATACCTTCACTTGTTGCAAAGGTTTTCCATATTTGTGTAAAAAATCAAAAAAGTTAAACAATGTAAAGAGGGTATACCCTAAAAGAAAAATTAAAGGGTAAAAAGAGTAAAAGATGGTTAAAAAATGAAAGAAAATGAACCCCACCAAAAGAAAGACTAGGAAAGTGCGCAAATCTAAATGCCACTACATTTTACTTTTGTGTAATAAACAATTGTATGTAGTTTTTCACTTATGCCACAATTCATTAAACTTGACTAATTCATTTTTTCAATTTCATGTTGTAGAAATAGAGAATAAATATCTGACCAAACAGTGTAATCTTGGCAGACAAGTAGATAGGTAGAGTGAAAAGAGGAGCTCAACAGTTTAGACTAAGCCCTTTGATGTAATAAGGTTAGATTTAGATAGATATCACTATGTAAAAGAAAAGAAAGTGAGAAAAGTTTTGTCAGTCTAAGTGCACCCTAATAAAGAAGTGAAAATGCTAGGATAAAGTAGGTAGGGTAAGTAGATGATGGTTGCAGAATAAGTGTGTGGTGAATAGTTAAGTTTAATACTTAAATTTTTTGTTTTCATCACTTGGACAAAGTACAACTTACACTGGATACAGCACATCAAAGAAACAAAGTCAAATTAATTAATTTCCCTATCCATTTTCCCCTTAAGTTTCACTAACTTCCCCTAAGTGATAAAGGCATTTACAAATTTAAAGGGGCTCAGAGCATTTCTCTAACTTCTAGAGGGACCAGACCCTCGGCCCAATAATTTATAAAGCCTAAGTACTTAAACCATTCATTAAATCATCATACCCCTTTACAAAAATCATAAAATTACAAAATTTTCCACAAAAAACCCTTGTTTCCACTTTAGCCTAAGTTTAAATACACATTTCAAACATTTTATACTTAGTGCTTCCATTTCATAAAGTCATATTAACTACTAACGTATTAAATTATAAATCCCTTATAAGGTTTACCCGCCCCCGTATTACTTTAATTATGTAAAAATCCTGAAAATACTATATATCTTGCCCCCGGTTAATTATGACCATAATACATTTTAGAAAGGAATTAATTAGTTAATCAGTAACTAATTAACAACCTTAAACCCTCCACAACATCAAAATGGGATTAATTAACCCTCATGGTTAATTAATAACCTCACCAGCCAATCTCGCCACCCCTAATGTGATTAAATAATACTTAATTATATCGAGCCCGCCTGCACTAAACCCTTGTCACTTCACACCCCACAACCGCCGTCCGATCACATCTCCCATATCCGACTGTTGACGTACATAATTGCACGACCCTTTCTGACCGGACGTTAGCGCGTGATTGCAAAGTGGTTTTGTGCATAGTACCTTGCCACACATCGTTTTTCTATGGAATTGCTGACTGAATGCAAAATACCACCCCTCCCCATAAGTGGTGTGATATGAAACCATTTACCGCCCTCCCATAAATGACAAAACACCATTTTGTTTGCCGTTGATGACACCCGTCCGAATTAGAAAGCCCGCTAACCCTTGACTTTGTAAATAAAACAAACAAGTCATTTTCATTGTATTATTCTACAAACTTGTATGCCCATGCAAAGACGTCGAGGTCAACTAGTTCGAGCTTTCAGCTACCAACCTGCAACAAACATCACAGCCGACGTAGC
The DNA here is from genome assembly GCA_000404065.3 of Pinus taeda. Lineage (NCBI taxonomy): Eukaryota > Viridiplantae > Streptophyta > Pinopsida > Pinales > Pinaceae > Pinus > Pinus taeda. Next base: position 23,999 of record APFE031472371.1, read on the forward strand.
CTAGAGCCCTCCAGCCACACCCAGGACTTGCATTTCATTTCTCAGCCCCCAAAAAACAGGTATTTATCCAATTCCCGATAAAAACCCCGCAAATACTTGTTTTCCACTGTAAATTGATGGAAAGGCCCAAATTCATTATAATTCGGTTAATACTTTCGTCATTTAAGTTCCCCAGACCCTCTGTTTTGCCCATTTCACAAAGAAAACCTCAGTTCCCTTTCTGAATCCATAAGAACTAGCAATGGAAACCCCAGTAGCTTTGAATGTTGCACCCATTAATGCTCCTCATCAAGATTTATACTATCTGCCTCTCGCAGATAAGGACTTCCAGATAAAAGACTTAACCACTGATAAAAATCACCTCAAATTCTTTTGCCAATGAAGAGATAACTACTTGAATGGTTGTGATACCATAGGACTGTGGGAATCCAATCTTCCCATATACTTTCTTCCCTCTGTCCATGTTTTCCCTGACATAATCCATCATGGCCATGCCAATTATGACCCCAACCGCAGAGCAGTTATGCCTCCCAACCAAACAGTCCTTTTCCCAATAACTGTTGAATCAATCAATGAGATGTTGCAATTTCCCTCCAGCCAGGCCCTCACCCCCATTTCCATTGGACATTTACTTGACCAATCAACTAAATTGTCCCAATCTGAACTTGATCGCCTCTGCCACACCTTCATATTAAAGTAATATCAAACCAAGGACCCACCTCCTTATATGCAAGTTTTCTTCACTGATATGGGTAAAATCATAGTCAATATAATATCTGTAGTCATGGGATTCAACACTAGTGAGTATGTAGATGAACTAACCCTAGTGTTGATGTCTATCTTTACTCTTGGACAGCCCCCTACTGTCAAGTATGACTATGCCTCATTCAATGCTGACAAAATTCATGACGAGTTCACAAGATTATAGAATGAAAGGTTCTTCAAGTTTTCCACCTTTATATATCACCTCATTCTCTACTACCAATCAGACAAATTCCCATTTTCTGTCATAAAATTGGGTACTAAGGGTAATCCAAGGTCTTTCATCTTTTGGACCTCCATCTTCCATAGATCTTTTGCCAACCATTATTCCTATAATGAGTTTATTGATCAGTTTGTACACCTAACAACTATCTTGCTGACAGTGGTTTCACCTCCCAGAATCAGTGATGATATCAAGAAGATCCTCCAGCTATCTAAACAATACAGAGTGGGTGACTGGTATTTATACCAGAACCATACAGAAATAAGAGTATATGGATGTGAGCTTTCCCCATTCAAGCTGCCCAGATATGTTCCAATGACACTGTTTGCATTGAAATATTACAGACAAATGATAAATTCAGACTTGGTTCACTTTCACAAAGCCAAAAAGAAATCACAACTCAGAATCAAGAGTCAATTAGTCCCTTTCATTTGCAACACTAGGGAAACATGGAGAGAAGCAGAGAAAATTCTAGAAGATCAGCGTAAACTACACAAAAGTTTTTGTTGGTTTCCTTATGATCCCCATAGTTTCATTTGTGATAGAAGGACAAAAAATAGAATATCACCTTACATACATCACAGAATTCCAGAGATTGGACAATTTGCCAATATGGATGAATGGAGGGAAGGTACCTTAGTGGAAACTGATGCTGAATAGGTCAATATAGAAAATGTGATGAAGGATCTTGAAAAAACACTTGACCTGGATTCTTTTGAACAGGTGCAGTTTGAAACTTCTCAAAGGTCAGCATTAGAGATCAGTGCCTCTATAGCTGAAACCTCTCAGAAGCATTCACAAGATACCAGCACACCACTTACAGGGACATCCAAGGGAAAGGGACCAGAGACTAGCACCCAAGCAACAGAACAAACAGTCATGTCTAAGCAGCCTGAAACTTTTCAAGAGCAGGTTCAAACACAGGCTCACCCAGCTCGAATTAATGTAGAAGAGCCCCCAATTTTGTAGACTACTCTGAATGAGGAAAAGAACAAAAAGAGAGACAGGAAAGTAGCTACCCCTGCCAGTGGCCCATCAGACTAGCTTGGTGCTAAAAGGCACAGGCTTAATCCTCATTTAGAAGAGGAAATTTTTGAATAAACCATAGACAGCCAAAGAAAAGAAGGCGTAGACAGTCACCAGATTTTCCCAGCAGGTGGGACACCTTCTAGCTCACAGAGACAGGAGCTAGAGAGGCAACAGAGCACTGAAGTATCATCCTTTAAGCCTCCAGGAAGTGAGAACCTATATTTTAAAAAGAAATTCAAGGAAATAAAAGCTAGGAATGAGCCATTAAGAATCCAAGTTTACAATAAATATTTAAAATTGGCTCCCACCAATCAAAATAGGTTGATGTCAGCCTATGACATCAAGAAGGGAAAAATGGAAATGAGCCTCTTCAAGCCTAAAGTGTAGAAACCTCAAATAGTTGTAGATTACCTTCAAACAAATTTTGAGGTCATGGCAAAAGATATTCATCCCTTGGATCAAATTGAGCTACACAGGAAAACAGGAGAAATGATATATTCAACTTTGACTGGTAAGGCCATGATGGCCCAAAGATTAGAGAATTCTTTAAATAATACAACTGCCCAATTACAACCAGAGAGAGCCTCCTCACTACCTAAAGATAACAGAATTAAATCTTTGGAAGAGTTAGTGATTGGATTGGGACATAATCCAAAGGATGTGAAGCCTGCAGAAGCCTTAATAAAGAAAAAAGATGAAGACATAGCTTCCTTGAGAAAGCAACTAAAATTACCTCCATCAAGACATCCACAAATTGTAGAAATTGTTTAGAAAAATTCTGAAGAGGAGCTTATGGACTTGGTCCTACAGCTTAATGAACAACTGAAGGAGACCGAGCAAGAGTTAGAAATATCACTCAAAAGCTAGTAGGGAGAGTCAACCTCCCAGCCATTAAATGTGATACCAGTGGTCTCCAGTACAATCCCTTCAACACTGGCAATAGCTCTGGCACCCAATGTCCCTTTGGCCATAGCTGAAGTAGTTACAGGTACAGGTACAGGAATGGAAACAACAGGAACTTCATGTCTAAGTACAGAGGAATTGATAAAATCAATGGAGGAGATGAAGCTCCAAGTTTCAGAGTTGCAAAAGGTAAAAGAACAATGTGTTACCTTAGAACAGAGATATGATCTTTCAAAAATAAATTTTGTATAAAAGGTGAGGGAAAATAAAGGGTTAGAACAAAAGGTGAAATCATTAGAAAAGACCTCACATTTGACAAACCCTTGGTAGATATTAAGAATATTCTTTGGACCAACATCACTCAGTCAATAAATGATGTTTGGCCATCAATACAAATAATATTTTAACATATTGATTTAGTAAAGGTAGCACTAGAAGAAATTCAGAGGACAAAGGAAGAATTAGGAAGGATGCCTGAGGAAGCCACCAGGCTTATAAATTTTTTGAATAGCAAGAATAAGTATCAACTAGAAGAAATTGGCATTGATGACAGAACATGGACTATTCTGGAAGTAAAAAAGGTATTGATTAAAAGGTCTCTAATGCAAAATTTGGAAAGAAGATGCCAAAACATGTAGGAGGAGATTAATGTTTTTATGGAGAAATTTAGTATTTTACAGAACAAAAGACTCCCTAGTCCTTTAGTTATCAATGATAATTAATGAAGGATATAGATTATGTTGACAAATTGGCTCAATATGTAGATAACTAGGCAAGTTCATCAACCATCACATCAGCACCAAAAGCACTGCCTACGGGCAGAATTCTCTATGACAGTCTAGAGAACCTTTTCTATGTTAAACATGAGTTAAGGCATTTGTTTCCAGTTCGACCTAATTTTTTCAAGTACACCGAGACCGATGAAATCCTTAGGAAACTTCAAAGGAATAGAATACGTAGGAAAAATGGAAGACAAAAATGCTAGACATTTTGTAATTTATCCTTGGTAAAAAGTAAATTTTCATTATTTACTATAGTTGATGATGGTAAAAGAGGATGAACAAGGATCAAACAGGTAAAGAGTATCATAATAGGTCAAAGTGTATCAGTGAGAAAGTGAAAATTAGAACAGCCAGCACGAATTTACAAGGAAGACAGCAAGATGCCTCATCTTAGGGCCTGCCTCCAGCTCATTCACAAAAATAGGGACAGCAAGCCATCAGTTTACTTTATCTTCTATCTATGAGACCATCTATCTCTATTTTCATGTAACTTATAGTTAGTCACCCTAGAATATATCCCTCTTTTTTATAAGATATTTTATTGTAAAACTTTTGTATAAATACTCCCTCATTAAGAGTATTGAGGGTGGATTCTTAGACATTTCTATAAAACTGATTACTTTGGAATAAAGTGTTGTTGGACAAACTCTTGTATGGCTGGTTGGAGAAAGGATTAATACAAAGGACTTTTCACAGGATTCATGTGCAAAACACCGGACAAATAAGTATTTATATCTCATGTTTTATTGTTTTCTTGTTTAATATTTCAATTATGTTCCATATTTGAATATTAAAATGAAAAATTATAATTCAGAAAGTGCTTAAGTGCAATCTGTTTTCAATCATTTTTATTCTTAATGTTTTCCTCTAAACTATCATAGGCAAGGAATTCTTAATTGCTCTTGCTTCTTAGTTTATCATTTAGATCATTTAGTAAAAAATCCTTTATTGCTTTTTAATGGTGATCATCTAAATTCCCTCTTCTCAGAACATGTGGAAGGATTCTTAATTTCCCTTCTTCCCTTTTGAGCCCATCCTATCCTTTCAAGTTACAATTTTCTCCCTGTTTAACTATCTTTCCCTGTGAAGCCATCCTTCGTTGAAAAACCAGATCCAGTTGAGCCATCTTTTGTTGACTCCATTAGCCCAATGGCCTGAAATATTCAGTTATACCCATCTGCTATTGAATTTCACCACCAAACACAATCAAAATCCCAAGCTTTCATAACTAGGCTAAAACCTTTTAAAACAAAGCTAAACCTTAAAGAGAGAGCCCTCTCTAGGTACAGATTGGCTAGATTCTGTACCCAAAAGTTGGTTTGTGGTTACCTCGGACCCCTTTCCTCTTCTTACAACTTCCAGGAAAATCTGAGTGATAACAGAAACCACTGCAACTTAGGTTTCCCCATACGTTCCCAAGTTTGTTTTGGCAGTACATTAGCGTCAGATCCAAAGTCTAGAATTATTTGGTCCATATCAAAATCACTAATTTGTGCTATCAACCACATTTCCATACCAGTCCTTTTATTGCTTCTATTCACCTTATTTACGGCTCGTTGTTATAGTAGTGGCTTGTCCTTGCTAGCACAATTATCTATCAATTCTTGTAGTCCTTTGACTTCCTTCTGATCCCTCAATAACTTCATGCATATATGTAGAAACAATTTCACCATTGTGGGATTAGATTTCTCAATCGCAGTACTTTCTTCAGATTTCTCTCTTTGTGGGATGATTGGTTTCTAATTTTTAAACATAGAAGCACTTGGATCCATAAAAATTTTCCTTGCCTCCATAAACGTATCCTTTTCTATATGTAAGTCAAATAAAACATTCTTTTCACCAGCCTTGCGAACCCATGTATCTGATTTACCTTCTACATTGTCTTCACCAGTGGATATAACACTTTGCATTACTATAATGAAACTAGGATTACCTTTGCATGGTTCAGATCACATCATTTGAATGTTTTGTGTTGGCTGTTGGTTCTTCTTTTCTTGAATCTTTGCTATTAATAGAGGGCACTCTTATATAACATGATCAAATTGCTTACAGTATTGACAAGAAGGATGAGTTGGATTCTTCTAGTCACATAGAAAATGTCCTAGTTCTCCACAGTTGTAGCAGATGATCTGACCCCAACTTCTTCCATGAACCCCTATTCATCCTCTTCCCCATTATTGGAATCCTCTGCCAGTCGTAGGCAAGCCTTGGCCATTCTGCAAGCAGGTTTCAGCCTGCATCATGTACATTGAGGTTATGTAGATCATTAAGTCATAGGTTCAACAAGCTTTTTCATCATCGCCAACTGATTTACAAAATTTACAGAAGAGTTGCTTTGGTGACTATGTTGGGTCCCTATAATACTAGTGATTACCCCATTGCTACTATAGTTATACCCCTTATTAATATCGTTGTGCCCCCATTGTCCCGATATTGTTATTTGTGTGCCCCATAGAATCCCTCTATTATTATTTTTGTGGCTTTATATTATTATTGTTAGGTCTGTTGGGTTATATTGTAACTCCTTAGACTCCTATATATAGAAAGGAGGTTTTGTCATATGAATCATCCAAGAATCTTTCATTTATGTAATGTAAAGGAGGTTTCCCCCTCGAAGAGGCTGAATTCTAAGGTGTTGATCTATCTTTTCTATCTTTCTTGAAGCTGGTTTCATAACATTTGGTATCAGAGCTTTGGATTCTAGGGTTTCGCTACTCCAAACAAGTCATAGTGGAATTTTCACTATAACATTTTTTCTGCGACGTTTCAAAAGTTGAAAACAAAACCCATTTGAGAAGACATCGTGCTAAAGCTCAGGTCCGAATTTCAGAGCTTTTTGCACTATATTTGTGAAGATATGATTTGAGGAAGTTGTAACTTTATATTGGGGCGGAATGTTTGGTTTGCCAACAAAATAAAGTTGAAAGAATTAAGACCCTGGGTCTATTACAACATTTATCCATTCCAAGCCAACGTTGGGAGAAGGTTTCAATGGATTTTATCACAGTTTTACCCAAGTCCAAAGGAAAGAGTGTTATCATGGTGGTATTTGATAGACTTACCAAGTGTGCACACTTTTTTGCATTATCACATCCATTTAAAGCCAGTACAGTTTCTACTGCATTTATGGAAACAATTCAAAAGCTACATGGAAACCCAAAGATTATTGTAAGTGACAGAGATCCCATTTTCACTAGAAATTTTTGGACAGAAATACTTTCTTGTCTTGGTGATCAGTTCACTCATAGCTCATCTTATCATCCTCAATCTAATGGGCAAACTGAGATAGTAAACAAATGTTTGGAAGGATATCTTTGTTGCTTTGTATCTGATAAACAGACACAATGGGTCAAATGGTTGCCTCTGGCTGAATGGTGGTATAACACTTCCTTCCATACAACAACAAAAATGACCCCATTTATAGCACTTTATGGGTATCAGCGACCATCCATCACATCATATTTAAGAGAAAATTCTAAGGTTCAAGCAGTGGAACATCACATCGAACATCAACAACAAGTCCTCCAACTCTTAAAGGATAACCTCGTGTTGGCACAAAATAGAATGAAACAACAGGCAGATTAACATCGCAGTGAAAGAAGTTTTGATATAGGTGATTGGGTATTCCTACGGCTACAACCATATAAGCAAATGTCCCTCAAGCAAGTTAAGAAGGACAATAAATTATCACCAAAGTATTACAGTCAGTACAAGGTGTTGCAAAAGATTGGTACTATGGCATACAAATTGGAGCTTTCTGTAGCTTCTCGATTGCACCCATTTTTCCATGTTTCATGTTTAAAGAAGGTTATAGGTGACAAGCTCCCAGTTCAAACAATATTGCCAGAACTTGATGAGGAAGGAAAAATTATATTGGAACCAGAAGTAGTCATAGAAACAAGAACTTGACAGCTACAAAATCGATCAATTTCGGCGTATCTTATCAAGTGGAAGAACTTATCCGCTGAAGATTCCACATGGGAGGATGAGAATTTTATATAGAAGTATCCAGAACTACTCAAGCGTTGAGGACAACACTTTTCTGAAGGAGAGGGGCATGGTGGGTCCCTATAATACTAGTGATTACCCCATTACTATTGTAATTATACCCCTTATCAATATTGTTGTGCCCCTATTGTCCCCATATTGTTATTATTGTGCTCCATAGAATCCCTCTATTATTATTTTTGTGGCTTTATATTATTATTGTTAGGTCGGCTAGGTTATATTGTGACTCCTTAGACTCCTATATATAGAAAGGAGGTTTTGTCATTTGAATCATCCAAGAATTGTTATTTATGTAATGTAAAGGAGGTTGCCCCCTCGAAGAGGCTGAATTCTAAGGTGTTGATCTATATTTTCTATCTTTCTTGAAGCTGGTTTCATAACAAACTGCACAAAGTTTTGTAATATATAACAATTGTTTGTCGTATGCATTAATGGTACTTGGAACATACTACACCAAACGCTTGAACCATTATTTGATCCAACAAAAGACTCCAGTTTTAGTGGCTTGGGACCTCTAGAAGCTATATAATCCTAGTAAATATGGAATTGATCCTTATAGTGGCCTATATGCTTTCACTTCATGCACCGAACTTCAGGGTGTAGTCCTAACTGAATCTCCTTTCCCTTCTTTAGATCCTGAAATTCCATATGCAAGCTTGCTAACTATGATTGGATTTGTTGGACTCCTATATTGGTGTCCTGGATCAGTGAACCCTCTAGCTTCATCGTGATCTCTAATGCTTCTGCCTATGATTCGATATTTTGTTGAGACAAAGGAAATCTTAAGTGTGGCAATAGCAAATCTATTTACCATTCCTTATGTTGTTCATCTGAAATTGGAAGATTAACTTGTCTTAGTAAGCACTTCAGCCTCTGATCCATATCCCACGCAGATGCATTAGATATATTCTTGATCTCCTTCATTTCAGTAGCACACTAAGCCTCTGATTTCAGCTTTCTAAATTTTGCATTCAACGCAGTATTTGTCTCAGCTAATGTAGAATTTGGATTAGTTGTGTTATATTTGATATACCATGAAAGCGCTCTATCTTGTAGCGTTGTAACCAGTTGCACTTTTTTCATGTCATTATCATTGATTTTTTGTGCCTTTCACATAACTTCGGCTACGAACCAAAATGATGAAGATCCTTTGATCCCTGACCCTTGAATACAAACATTTTCATTTTATTGACCATACTGAAGAATGAAGGTAGAGGTAGAGGTGGAGGGGTAGGTGTATGAGGTGGTGATGAAGGTGGAGATGGGGTGGATGGATGCAGAATCCCAGAAGTTCCCTGACCTTCTATCTGTGGCGCATCTCTAAGTGTGTTAGGGCTGGTTCTTTCTTCTTCATTGTCCAATTCACCCAACAATGGACTATACGCAACTTCAATGTATTTGTCCCAATCGGCTCTAAATCGTTTTCCACTTTGTGTATATCTAATCTGACCTCTTTTAAACATCAATTCAAAGGAATAACACCATTTTCACACAACAATATTTTAATCCAGGTCTTTAGTGATCTTGGGTACTTACCTCTTAGACCCTTAAAGAATCAGTGTTCAGCTTTACTATATGATACAGAGGTTTCAATTTCAATTTCAGTGATGAAACCACCAAAAACACTATCGATCCAATAGTCAATAGCCCTTGCGACCTTATAATCAGACTTGTCAAGATGCTTGATCAGTTCAGGAGTCCACACAATAGGATCGTCATGTTTCCAAGTAGGTACATTGTCTACTAGCTTAGATAGCCACTCGTGTAATTTGCAAGGGAACGATGAACATAAAATTTCGTGCTCTTTTGTGTAGAGATATCTTTGTAACCACCTTTCTTTGGGCCAACATGGATTTAAATTTTCTTGAGCTGTAAACTCGTGAAACTTTCGATCTATCCACTTCTTGATTTCTTTCCTTGTTGGTATCCATGGATGCCACATCCCTCAAATAGATATCGGTCCCAAAAGCAAAACCATTTGTTGGCTTAAGGGGGCTTGGACCCAACTTCAAATTTAGCTGCACTAACCAACGAAACCCTACACTACCGACCCTTTTGGTAATAGTCCGCTTAGTGTAGATTGCGGTCTCACCTAAGGCAATATTGGGGGATGCCAGAACCAGGTTTTTCCATCTAGAAGGCTATGTGATGTAGCAGTGAGGTGTTTCCTTAAATCAGGGCCTGATCTAGCCTTCACGAACCCACATATTTCTAATCACAGACTTAAAACGATTTCTACTTAATTAGATCTATGAACTTTTCCTAACTGTTCTAACATGCATAAGTTAATGTACCAAAGTATATTTAAGCCTTCACGATGTAATTAAAACAATATGACAAAGAACTAAATCATAACTGAGCTTAAAACGTAGAACACATAAATATACGAGGAACACATAGATTTTCTTCAAATTTGATTTATTACTTCAGATCTTCAATACATACACATCTTCTGACCCTGCGCATAAAGTTGTAGGGACCCACGCACTTAGTTGCGGACTTACTAAGGTCTCTGTGCACTTAGCTGCAAGAACCTTCCCCTTCCCCAAAATACAAAGTTACAAACTCAAAATCTTACTTATCAACTAACCATAAGCTTAGACTGATCTCTAATGAATCCTATATGTATCCCTTTTATATTTTTTTACATTACATTACCATGGTCCATGAACCATGGATGGATTTCATTGTATCATCAAAACAACCCATACCTTTACAAAATAAGGGGATTTGACCTTCCTAAAAGCCCCATTGACTCTTAATTTTCTGCATGCTCCACCCCTCAAATTGCAGAGACTTTACAATAATAAGAAATTTGACTCGAAACTTAGACAAAATTGGACCTGAGATCCCCATCCCAACAAGGAGTCTTTTTTTTTCTTTTACTATTGAGGCCCCTCATGTTCCATGAGACTACGTTCATGGATAATTTACACATAAAAGAATTATAATGTGACTAAAAAAACATGTTTCAAGATTTAAGTGCTTGGACAATGGCACTTCATGACTCCTATATCTCCTTAACCTGGGACCGAATGGTGAACTTGATGGCCTTAAGGGAAATTGACCAATGAAAATCTCAAAAGGAGGTGACTTTTGACTTTATCACATACAAGTTAATATACTAAAAATAATATCCATAATAATTTTATCAATCAATGAATCATTAAAAAACAATATCATCAAGCAATGAATCATCCCATTATAAAATACAACCTATAAGCCTTTGGGAACTTTTTGCTAAACCATGCTCAAAACCAACATATTTAATATTAATATTTAACAATAATATGGACAATAACACATTTGCATAAATTAAATAACATGTTATCAAGCCTAAGAAATGTCACTAACAGAAAACTAAAAAGCATGCAACTAATGGGAGTGACCACTTAAGACCACCATAAGACAATTAATCTATTAAGACCAAGATTAATGGGGACAAAGATCTACAAAGGACAAAGGAAAACCTATTTTAAATTTATTGTTTTATTAGGTGTAAGTTGAACATCTCAAGATATAATAAAGAGCATAATTAATTTTATTGCATTAAGAAAACCCAAGCATATTTTATAACTTAGCAAGGAAGAGATGTATAATACCCATCGCAGCAACACAACACACGGCATTAAGTTACTTTTTTATATATAATGTAAACTTTTATCATAAAATCACAAATTTAGCATGAATAGAATGTTCAAAATCCATTTTTTATAAAAACAAAATATAATTTTTGTTATTAAAAAAATACCAAAAACTAAATATATAATTTTTGGAAAAAAAATCTAAAACTAAATATATATTTAAAACAAAAACTAAAACATAAGCAAATAAATTTTTTATTTTTTAAAAATTAATATAAACACTTACCTCCATTCTAAGAAGCAAAAATAATAATAGAAATAAGGACGGACCAAAAATCTTCCTTTCCCTGTCAAGTGTTTCCTACCATTCATTCCACTCACTCGAGTTATTTCATAAAACAGGGATAAGTGTTATTTCAGACTCTTTTGGCAAAGCCTATTGAGCTTAGCCTGTGGCATATCTATTCCTTGATGAAGTCCTTGATATATTGATCAAGTTTTGATTCCTTGGAGATGAATTAGAGCAAAAAAGACATGTTAATTCCAAGTTCAATTCCTCTGATGGTGGACACGAGGAAAGGGAGGGGTTGCTATCATGGTCATAACTCCAAGTTCATTGTCTTTGATGGTGGACGAGGCAAGGGAAGGGGTTGCGGTCATGGTCGTGGTCATGGTCATGGAGTTTTTTCTTTTACATTATATTTAGGGAGTTCAAAACAACTTGAATGGAATCATTGTCATCACTAGGTATAATAGATTAAGTGTGATAATGGATAAAATGAAGTAATTATTTGTGAGCATTTGTTCTTGAATGAACATTAGGATCCATTTTATCATAGAGAAAAGTACATGCATTAAAAAAACTTAATATTTCATGTGACATTCATAATGTACGCGACTTAGTTTTCATGTGACATTCTTTTTTTGTTAAAATTTCTTCTATTTCTAGTCTAAATTACAATTCTAGTTTGAAATAAAGCTTCCTGAAACTCTTACTTTACCAATCATTCATGGACATCATAAGAAACATTCACAATATAATATGAAGAAAACAAATGAGTACCTACTTCATATGCATTAAAAAATGCTTCTACTACTTAATGTGAATTACAAGTGTAATCTTAGTTGGATCTCCAATATATCTTAAACCATATTTTCATTTGATTTTTTAGTAATATTAAATGTTATTATGTCCTACCTCATTTTATGGTTAGCATTGTAATTAAAATATGCAGTGTGCTATAGAATTAGTACTAACATGTAATATTCATTTTTTTCCCAGAACGCTACAGGTAATGACCACGAAGATGATGATACAAACTATGTTTAGATTACATCATATATTAAAGACTATGACGATGAGGATGGCAATGGCATTGGTGATGATTATGTGGATGATATTATTAGGATGGTTAGGACGATGATCATGGAAATGATCTCGAGGATGATCTTGACTATGATTTTCATGGTGCTAGCTAGTCATGCGTTATTTTTTATATTTAGTTGGGATGTCTTAATATGGTAATCATACATTTGAATTTTAGTTGATTCAAATAATGATGATGATACTATTGGTACTATCTTGTTACCTTATGAATATGTTGAAAATTGTTTACATTTGTTTTATGAAGAATTATTGTGTATGATGAGATTCCTATTTTTTATGGATGTTGTGAATTTACCTTAGAATGATGATATCTATGAAACATATTTATTTGGTAATAATACATTGAATTTTAGTTGATTTGATTAAATATGATGATGATATTATCATTTTTATCTTGTTATTTTATGTATATATTGAAAATTATCAACATTATTTGAATGGAGAATTATTATGTATGATGATACTACTATATTTTGATGGATGTTGTGAATTTACCTTAGAATAATGGTGTTCACTAAATATTTTGATATGATAATAACACATTTGAATCTTAGTTGATTTGATTAAAGATGATGATGCTATTATTAGTATTATCTTGTTACTTTATATATGTGTTGAAAACTGTCAATGTTTTTTGATGGAGAATCATTATGTATGATGATATTACTATTTGTGGATGTAATGCCATGAATTTACCTTGGAATAATGATATATGTGATAAGTGTTGATTCAGTAGTCATCTATGTATATTGAAAGTATTAAATGATTTTTTGATGGAGAAATTTTATATATGAGGATACTGCTATCTTTTTTATGAATGTTGTCAATTACCCTTAAATTTGTTTACAAATATTAAGTTATCAATTTGAATTATGATGTCTTCTTAAAAGTGATATATATGAAAATACCTCCTCATCATCTTGGAGGAGAATACTATGTTGTTGGTTGAAATACCCATTTCTCCTAGACTATAAGACTATAATACAAGTTATGTACCATGAGGACCACATTATCCTAGTCTATAACAAGTTTTCCCCTTCATCTAACTTTTGTTACCAAAATTCTCACTCAGTCATGAGGAAAAAAACTCGATTTAACTAGAATTTGACATTGTTGTTCACTTTCGGAAACTCATATGGTGGAATGTGATCTCTTTATCCTCATATTTAGATTTTTCCTAAAAAATAAAAAAATACAAAAGCGGGAAATAGCCATAAAGCATGGGGAAGCTTTTTCCTAAACACAAAAGCATCTAAAAAGTGGAAAAGGCCATTTTTATATGAGGAAACATTATTTACCTAAAAGGTTTTGCCCAAATTGAACTAATGAGGAATTTGGGAAATATTCATAGCCTTCACTTTCCTATATATTTGAGGCATGGCCATTGAGAAAATTATGGGAATTCTTGTATTGTCACACTGGTGAGATCTATCTTGGGAGGGAGAGTTTTGGAGCTAGGAATTGCAGGAGGTGTTGCTACAACTGCATCTGATGGTTGTAACTTTCCTCCAACTCCTTTATTGATATAGATCAATTTTTCTTCCTTCCATATGTTGCTATTCATTATTTACTTATTCTATTTAACTAATGAATGTATGGTATTTTAGTTTATATTTATTTATTTTGTAATATTTATATGTTACTGATAGTTTCAATTAGTATGTTGTGAAGGTTTCTTTGTTCTCTCTCTTATGTGTAGGACCAACCTTTGGAGATAGCTAGGAGCACTTCCCATCTACACTAAAAAATCCAACAAGACTTGCATGCGAGGACTCACGAGAATTCCTTCACTTTTTCTTAATATACACTCTACATCTTGATCCACTAAGGATCCTAAGCCTTAGAACAACCTTTCTCTTAATCGACATGTCCTAGGTTTTCAGGATAAACTGAGAGGGTTTTATGTTCATCTAACCGTGCATTAAATCCTATAGAAAAATTATATTTAGAAACTATAATATATTTCACTATGTAATTGGAATTAGTAAAATGAACCCATAAAGGGGGTCATAAATGGAAATAAAAGTAGAACTCTAAACAAGAAGCCAAAAGTGGATGTAGCCATGGATGAAAATTGGGAGTAGAATTGGATGTTAAATTAGCCATCAAAACAAGATACAAATAATGACACAAAAATGGTTTTAAAGTAGAATTAAAAAGGGTGCAACACTAGACACAAAGAAGGGAACAAAATAGGGCATACAAAAGGATATCAAATTGGGCACAAACAAGGATGAAAAAATGGAAACGAAAATTAGGACGCAAAGAATGGTGTAAAATTAGGATGAAAAATTAGGTTCAAAAAGGATGTAATAAAAGACACAAAACAAGATGCAAAGTGGGACTAGAAAAGGGTGAAACCAAGGATGCCAAAAATGATACATAACTAGATGAAAATTCAAACTAAAATCTAGGTGCAAAATGAGATGCAAATTTGGACACAAAATGTGGCAGAAAAAGGATGCAAATTTGGATGCCAAAAAGGATGAAAAATTAGACACCAAAAATGATGCAAAATTGGATATAAAAAATGGTAAAAAATTGGACACAAAAGTAGAAACAATGGTGCAAAAATGGGCATAAAAATGGCTCAATTTTGGATGCAAATAGAGATGCAACATTGGATGCAAAATGAGGTGAAACAAATGATTCAAAACTTGGTGCAAAATCAAATGCAAAAGTAGATGAAAAAAAGGGCTCAAAATTGAA
This sequence comes from Pinus taeda, assembly GCA_000404065.3. Taxonomy (NCBI): domain Eukaryota; kingdom Viridiplantae; phylum Streptophyta; class Pinopsida; order Pinales; family Pinaceae; genus Pinus; species Pinus taeda. The sequence continues at coordinate 39,386 of APFE031472371.1, forward strand.
GGTACCATTAGACACAAAATGGGATGCAAAGGTGGGCACAACAAATGGTTCAACATAGGATGAAAATTTAGATGCTCAAAAGGATGCAAGAAATGGTGTTAAAAATGATGCCAAATTGGATGCAACAAATGATGTAAAATTAGATGCAAAATATGATGAAAAATAGGATGCAAAAAAAGGAGATAAATAAAACACAAAAGTGGATGCAAAAAATGGTGCAAAAATGGATGCAAAATTTGGCACTAAATCAGATTCAACATATAGGGCGAAATTGGATGCAAAAAATGGTGTAAAAAAAGGTAGAAAAACTGGTGCAAAAATAGATGCAAAACTAAGTACAAAATTAAAAGGAAAAAATGGCATAAGACTAGATGCAAAAACTGGATGCAATAAAATGCACTAAATTAGATGCAAAAGATGGTGTAAAACTCAATGCAAATTACGACACAAAACTAGAAGCAAATAACGGCACAAAACGGGAAGCAAAAAATGATGCAAAAATAGATGCAAAAAATGGCGCAAAACTAGAAGCAAAACCTCTTGTAAAAAAGGATGCAAAATTTGGCACAAAAAAGGACGTTTTCAAAATTGTACAATAGAGCCAGATTTAGTGCGAGGCCACTCATCTCAGTTGAGAAAAAAATGCATTAAAATTTGGTGCTAAATCTGGTGCAAATTTCCTGTTGTGTTGTAGTGAACCCACCTAGAACTTTGATATCTAGCCTAAAATATCAAAAGCAGAGATTAAATCATACACAGAGAGCCCTCTCTGAAGCTGGAAGGGATAGATCCCAACTTTAAAAGTGGTTTTTGGTTACCTTTGTAGTTTTCTTCCTCAACCTAGGAAAATTATAGAGTGCCAACATGTCTTGCGGTGACGAATCTTTCTTCTTCTTAGCTTTTCCTTTCTTCTTGATTCCAGGTTGTTATTGAGACTTGCCTTTATCAGATGAGACAACATTTATCTCGGAAGTAGAAGCTGTAGGAGGATGGGATGGAGGGTTTTGTGTAGGAGCGGTAAGTGCAATACCAAATGGTTTACTTGTTGAATGCAAACCTATAGAACCTATAATGCCATTGGTAGCATGAGATTCTTTACCAAGTGGGGGAAGAACATGGAGTATTTGATATCTTATCATAGAGCGTTCCCAATTGGGTATAAACTAGATCTAAATACTAAGCATGAGCAATAACTTTCTCTTCGGTCACAACTCCACCTTTGGCCAATTATGGGAGCCAACAAATATTTGACAAATCATTGTGCTAAAAAATGATCGTGAACATATGTCTTGACCAACCAATGACGATGCCTCCACTCATGAATGTGATCTGAAATGTGAGTAGAGTCTGATTGTTTGAAGTTATTCAATAGTTCTGTTCCAATTTCGCATATGATGCGAAAATGGAAACGTGTGAGGAAGGTAGTGGATAAAGTGCTAAAGTCATGAAATGATGCTATAGGTAATTCAATATACCATTTAGTTGCGGTACCCGTAAGTGTTCATCGAAAAAGACAGAGTAAAATGGAATCAACATTAAGTGAATTGGATGAATACCATAGATGATACATCATAACATGTGTCGACGTGTCTTCTCCAGGATTCTCATTGAATTTTAAGATATCATAATGAAACTTAGTGAATAATTGACCACCATGGTGAATGAGAAATGGGGTTGTTCGAAAGCCGAGTTAAATTTGACAACTCAAGAGTAGCCACAAAAGGAAACTTCTGATTAAAGTCTAGAGTTGGATGACCTAGATATGAAGGGATAGCCTAGGAAACATGCACTTTCATTCCTGGATAAGGATGGTTATGATAATAAGGAACCTGATTACCAGAATATGGAGGGTTCTGATAACCAGCATACAAGTGAGTTTGTTGCCTAGCCCCAGGATGATGATAAAGCTACTGGAATGGGTGGGTTTGGATTTGTTGGCCTTAAAAAGGCACTTGATGTGATCCATATTGTTGCATGATAGGTGTTTTCCCCCTAGTACGGGTACCAAATTTTGAAGAATTTGACCTACTGAAACTTGAGGAGTACCTTGCGTAAGCGATTAAGAAAGCGAGGTACCTTGTACAGGTTGACTAATTTGGATTTGGGGGGAACCAAACATTGTTGGAATGAGATGTGAAGGTTGGATCACATGTATTTCAGCTTGTTGGGGTGTTGATGGATAGGTAGGAATTTGTGATGAAGACGTTACAATTTGAGAATTCAACAATCGATCAAAACATCAACCAAGTTGAATGGGTAAAGTAGGTTTCCAAACACTAGAAACCATTCCAGCATAAGGAGGACTATAACTAGGCAGATTACCATATTGAGGTATACCAACAATAGGTTTCCCACTGCCATAGGAGGAGGGGATGATGGAGGCAATGACGATCTTGATGGAGGGTAGCCAACATAAGGAGGGTTGGGTTGTTGAAGGTAGCTTTTCCCACTAATATAAGGGCCAACCTACTGCTTTATTATAGGTGTGGATGGAGGAAGAGAATCAAGTTGTGTGGAATTTATAATAGAAATACCAGACATTATTCTCGAATTGGATTCCATGGGAGAAGTCCAAAGAGTGGAAGCCACATTAGAAAAGGTACCAAATAATGACGGATATCCAAGCGGGACAAATAGGCCACCATACAAATGAGATTTTGGTGATGTTAATAAAAAATATGAGGATGCGATGCTTGATGTCTCAATCATAGTGGTGGACACAGGTGGGAGTTTGAATCCATTCTAGTCATGGTTAACAATCCCAATGAATATTTCCACAAGAGATCCACAAGTAGGCCCAAAGAATTAGGTAAAGGAGGTTGTTTCTGAGGTTGAGGAGATAGAAGAGGATTGGTTTGATAAAAATATTTTCCTTCCCAATGAATAGGAGTAGAAGGATGAGGATCTTCTTGAGGGATCTCTTCAATACTCAGAAGTCTGTGTGGAAGAGGTTCACCTTCAAGTCCAAGATATATTGGTTCTACCTGAGACAAAGGAAGAGAGGAGGAAGGTCCCAAAGAATTAGGTGAGATAGCTAAGGCTCCTTGGGTTCAATACCCTCATGAAACAAAGTTCCAGGCTCAAGGAGATCAAATTCAATGGACTCAGGTAACAAAGTTTCAGGGACTTCTGTTTCAATTATGCCAGTGTCAGTAACATGAATAGATGTAATCTTAGGCTTAGAACATAAAGGGGAAAATGATTCTATCTTATCAATATTGGGAGGAGGACTAGAAGTAGTTTCTGATGTTCCTGATTAGGTAGTTTATGTTTTCCTATGTCTAGGACGATGGTTAGGAGTAGCCTCTGGAGGAAGAAAATGCTTATTTTTCATTCTACGAGAATGATGGGGAGGGGGATTTTGTTCTTCCACATTGGGAAAAAAAAATTACTAACACAAAAATAAATAAATCAAAAAGAGGGTAATCTAAGCATAAAGGATTGCCAAACCACCATGAACTATAATATACACCTTGGCGAACCAAGGACTTAATGTACAACAAGAAATCTCCCCAAATGTTGTGTTCGGTGTATCATGGTATACAAGGCGACAAACTCGGTTACCTATGGATGGATAAAATCTATCGAGTACTCCCAAAATACACGCAATGGTCTGTGGGAGTGTAGTCCATAGTAGTGTTGTCTAATGTGTAACCATTTGATGAGAGAGTTCCCATATACTTTACATGCGTGGAGCACCACCAATATAATCAAAGGTTCATGGAGTACGATCCTATACACTCACATACATGGAACGCAATTTCACCCCCGGGATGCAACGCTAGAAAACAACGACATATCCTACGTTAACGACGCCAGAACATGTCTCTAGCCTAGACCTCTCAATGTTTTTGTTAATGTTTCAAATGCTCGTTAGGTTGATTCAATACATTCTACTGTTTATCTTTGATTATGTTTCAGTTTTAGGTTCATCACAAATGTCACATGAATATCCTAAAATGTAGATCTAGCATGAGAAAATAGAAATCATTCCTCTTTCAATGAAAATATAGCTAAGGAAGGGAAGGAACAATCAAGATGCAATGCACAATATGAAGTAAAAAGATGCAAGATGCAATTTCCTTTTCGATGCAATTGTTCCTATGCTAATGCACATGCAAAACCTTAAATGCCGATGTAAAATTTTTCTTTTCACCACACTTAATTTTTGAAATTAAGAAAACTAAGATGAAAATATTCAATTACTAATTAATTACACTTTTTAGAATGAGAACTAGAACAAAAATTCATCCAAGCGATCATCAATCCAATGAAATCAGTCTACAAGTGACCAAATGATAAGAACAAAGAAAAATAAAGACAAATTATTACCAAAGGCAAACAACACAAATGAAAACCAAACGGAGGCTTTAGAAATACCACATGACACTAAAGATCAGGGAAGTTCAACTAGAAGTAGGCTAACCAAAGATAGGCTCAAGAACGAAGTTAAAAATCATGTAAAAAAAGGGGATGACATTGGTGAAGAAGAGCCACCAGTATGTTTCAACGTTCGTGCAAAGTGGTACAAGGTGAGGTGCAATGCTTTATCAAAGGCATATGGGGTGCGTTGGGCATAGGAAAGAGAATTATGACACAAAAATTGCGAAAAAAGCTCAATGAAATCACTTCCTAGGTATGTTCTTGGTTGGATGATACAAAAAAGGTCTGTCAAGGAGGTAATAGAACATAATGGATACCACCAAGGGAATACTCCATTCCCCAATGGAGTCACCAATTTGTTATGCAAGATTTACGATTGTGAACAAAAGTATCTCCCCTAGGTTAGTGGCTAACCTATAACAACAGAGAGACAAGGAACACAATGATTTTCCTTAAAGTAAATAGATGGCAGAGTGAGGCTTACCTGGAATTCTTCACACACTTCTCTCCTTCTTTAGCTTGGAAGCTCCAATTCTAGCTCTGAATGCCAAAATTAGAACCTATACAGTCAGATAACACAAGCCAAGAAACTACGGGATTTGTGCAATATCATCTAAGTACTTCATTCAATAGATCAACATGGTAATAAACTAAGTGAAATAACAACATGACATATAGGAAAGCCATGAATTATTTTCATTAATATAAATGGAAGGTGATTACAACCATAAGTAGGAGTTGATATTGTAGAAGAGCTCCTCCAAGTTGTTGACTTGTCCTTTCCTTGTCACAATATGCACCTCCAATCACCATAAATGCATGAGATTATGACCACTCACTGAAACAACATAAACGCATAATCACTCTCCAAAACCCAACCCCCAACCACATAGAAGGATAGGAATATATCGAGAAGTAGGGTAAGTTGGGAGTTCTTATCCAATTACCAATCTAGGGTTTGAGATCCACCTTTGATGGAGGGATAAGATCAAAGGATAAGTGGTGAAAACTACAAAGTAGGGTAGGATATGATCTAGATTTTTTATCAAAGTTAAGTAGTAAAAATAACTTCTGGAAACTCCTAGAAGGGGAAGCTTCCAAAATCCTGATCATTATCCCGAACTTCTAGAACCAATGTAGGTGAAAAGGGGAGAAACCTATTGGTGACAAACGTGCCACAATGGAGAAACCTATAGGTGATCACACCCTAGTAGGGATACAAGGAACATTGGTTCTAAAACTGGCTCAAATGATGCAGTTTAGGGTTGAAATTCTAGGGGATGAAGGGAACATGCTTAGGATTTTGTGCAAGATGTTGGAAAGGGGGAATATGACGTTCATTGATCCCATTAGGAGGCTCATTGACCAGATGTGACAAAATGGCCTATAACAAACATTACCAAGATAATAACCAAATTCTCATGAACTTCAAAGAGAAATTGAACATTGGTCTATTGCCAAAACACCTTGGGATGAAAGAGTTTGTCCCCTTTGTGATACTAAAATGGTTAAAGATGAAAAAAAAAATTCTCTTAGATTTCCAAGCTCTTACTCACATCTGATCTAATTTTAAAAATCTTTGCCACACTACCAACCTTCCTGGCTTGTTAAGACAACAAAACTACAATGATTTAGGAACAATTATCTCCCTTCTTTTCGATCATAAGAATTAAATGGTAAGTAACCTCAATTAGTCTCTTACTTTCTTTAGGTCCAATAGACCATATTTGTCTTATTGGATATTAATCGGCATCATCATCATCACATATATATATAATTATAATTTTTCATTTTTTTTCCTTAAAAAAAATATTTTTACGTTTTCTTGGGTTTGTGTTTTTTTTTGAGCATGCATATTTTTAAACTTTATTTGTAATATATGTATATATATATATATATATATATATATATATATATATATAGTTAATTTGAAATCGTACTACCTCAAATTGACTTTATGCAAAACCAAATAACATTATTTAGGCTAAGTCTAGTCACAACTTGCCTCAAGGGAAACTAGTGTTGTTGACATTGCACAATATTTTAGGTTTATCAAAATGTCAATAAATATCATTGTTAAGTCCATGACAACTACAATAAAATTAAAATACATGTGCTGAGAAGCTAAATATAACATCAAGAATCAGATGAAGTGTCTGGGGCCATATCATGGGCATTGGTTCTTGTTGGAGTTGGAGGTTTTAGACCACATTGGAGATGGCCTTCAATGTGAGCAAGCTGAGAATCTTAACTAGCAAGAAAAGAACATTGATGGAATTGAACACGTTGGATTTCATTTAGAAAAATTATAATGTCACTACAGTCTTCGTATTTTTTCCTTCAGGACCCTACCCAAGAGTGCCTTCATCTATTAGTGGAGGGTAATGGAGTTCAAATATTGGCTTTGTCTTCCCCTGATTTTAATATAATTCTTTTTATTATTATTATTATTTGAACATTGTTTAAATTTGTTTTTAAAATTACCTTAAGTTTTTTGTTCTAATCAATTTTTTATTGATTTGTTTTTGTAATATATATATATATATTATATATATATATATATATATATATATATATATATATATATAATTTGTTATAAAAAAATAAAATTTCCATGTTTTTAATTAAAAAACATTGTGTTACATTATATTGATGATGATTGTATAAGTGATGATTAAAAAATATTGCAATTCTAGTGCCTCATTGAAAATGGGTCAAGTTGTCTTAAGCTCAGATCTCAAAAGAACTATAACTTTAGCCTTTTGAAAAAAAATCAGTCTTCATAGAATTACTCTTTGCTTTAGGAGTTGAATTTTAAGGTTTTTTTGGTCATGGTATTTGGTTTATAATTCCATGGTTGAAAAATGTTGAAATTTATGGTTTTTTGTACTAATGATATTTGGTGTTAATTCCATGCTAGAAAAATGTTAGAATTTTAAGGCTTTTCAGAGACGTGTTATTTAATCTTTAATGCCATCGTTGAAAATTATTGGAATTTTAAGGTTTTCCATGATCATGATTTTTGGTTTTAATATCGTGGTAAAAAATGTTGGGATTCTAACCCTAAAAAAAGGTGATACAACATCACCACCTTTTTTTTCTTTGTTTCTTTTTTTAGGGTTTTTGTTTCACGTTTCTATGAAAAAATAGAGGTTTTTTGGGCTAGAGTTCTCATTTTGAGGTTACAATTGTCATTAGGTTGGTAACATTGTTGGATCTAGAGGAATTCCCAAGTGTGCTTCAATTTTCTCCATCTATTGATCAAGTCTTGTTTAGCCAATTTAATGTTCCTAAATTGTCAGCATAAATTATCGACTAGGGCAGATATGCTGATGAAGCACAAGTGCACTATATGTGCTAGATGTTATTTTATGTCGTTAAGATATCTATGTTATTGTTAAGGTCTAAACTTGAAATTAATATGGATATGGTATCACTGATTATATTAGAGTATTGTTCTTAAAGTTGTTAGCTAGTTATCCTAGAAATTAATCTTAGTTGAATCAAGTTTGTGTATTGTTGGAGAGTGATCCTAAACTCTACTCTGTTAGATTTTTTTATTTTATCTTGAATTTTATGTTGCAGCCAAACTAGATCACTATGTGTAAAAGAGATTTATTCTATCGAATTTGAAAACAAAATATGTCTGAACTTAATTTCCAAGGAAAAGACTATCACTCTTTAACTAATGCATTTTCATTCAAACAAGAACTAAGATTGATAAATTGGAAAACAACTAAGTTGTGAAATGAGACAGTTGAATTACACTAGGTAGAAAGCAATTGAGATGATCAAACTGGACCAGGTAAAAAGAAAATGAAATAACAATATTACGCTAGGTAGAAAGCAAAGGAAATTGCTTATGTAGACAACAGTTTAATCGCGAATTCCATTATACTACATTTCAAAACACAAAACAAAGCATCCATAATCTAACTTTTAATAAATCAAAGAAATCTATTTGCAATCGATCAAAGATCTATACTAGACGTAGGGCCCCTCCACGAGGCAGTCAGCAATCTTCAATCAATGCAACATGGAAAATATGAACCAAATCTATTATTCACAAACAAGTTTACAGGATGTTCTTCAAAATTTCATATAGTGGCGTGCACACAAACACAGAGCAGCCATTGCTCTTATAACATTTCTCCAAGTAACAATATGAGATTTTTAAGCCTACATATCTTTATTACGATCTCTATTAAACAAACTATATCGCTAAATAATCAACTTACTCTTTGGAAAAGAAAACCGACAAGGTTTCGGAATACTCAGACTCTGTCCGAGCACATAATCTTGTAGTTGACTTTGAGTTTGATCGTGTTATAGTGTGATCTTCTTGAAAGATTGGCTCGAGAGAATAGGAAATAATCCACGAGGGGATCATTCCTCATCCATCCATATCTTCTTTTTCTTAGCTGGTGCACTCGATCCCTATCAACTATGGAGGTAGCTACGAAAATACGATTCGCTGTAGAAACAGGCCAATTTCGTAGTTGAATGAAAACTTTAATAAAACAATAAGGTATATAGACAAAATATGAAAAATAGGACATGTAATTGCTTACCTTAACAAAACCTTGTGTCTATTGAATTTCTTTAGGCGATAGGTATAGGAAAAAGGAAGAAGTATAGGGAAAAAGGGTGTCAAGGTAAGGCATTCCTTGGACTCTACATTCTCCCATGCTAGACATCATTGTCATTCTCTTGTGCCCTCTAGTTATCATATTCAGGATTCACTTTCTTCTTCTTTCTGGCAACCACTCGCATTCTTGGTTTCTTCATGAGGATCTTATATTTTAGGTTGATGATTTCTCTTTGCATTGCCCTATTTTTCTTCTTCAACTTCTTGTTCTTTTTGTACCATAAGCTCAAATGAAGAATAAGTTTGTCAGTATTTTCAATTTGAATCCCATTTTGTGCCTTCAATGTCCAATTTTCATTTTTGAGATATCTGTTCAATGTCTCCAGCTCAAAGATCTCTTTCCTTAAAACATTAGAGATTGAAGGTTCTTGTGGCTCATTGAACTGATTGCTTCCTTCTCCTAGACTTTGGATTGATTCTTTAGTTGTTTCTTTCTTCCCTTCTAATGACTATATGTAGTCATAAATCTCTTGTTGAATAGGATCAACACCTGGACCATGCAATAGACTTCTTGGAGGTGAACTTCAGGGTGGTGATGACACCCTTGGTGATAGTTTTGGTGATCTTTTCGAAGGAGCTTCAGGGTCTTCAGTCGGCTCCCTCTCCTCAAGATCGATATACTCTATAGCTCCTAAAATTTCTTGTTGCATTGTATTCAATATGTTACTTCTCCTCAGTCCCAAGGTTAGTAATCCCTACGCTTTCCTATTTTTATATTTTGGCTTCTTTTCCTGAGAAAGAATCTTGCTTTGTGGTAAATCCTCTGTTCTTTTGCTAGCTTTCTTTCTTCTGAGATTTCCCCTTTATATTTTCTGCAAAAATACCCACAATGGGCAGTTCACCTTCTGATATTTCTTGTTGAGACTAGGGTTCTTGTTCTTTTATATTTTCCATTGTTCTATTCCTTCCCCTAAGGATTCTACTACTGCTGGGTTGTTCATGAGCTCTTTCTTCAAAATGGTTCCTTACCAGAAACTTTTTCCAGTTATCCCCTATACTTTGAAGGTGAAACTCAACCAAGATATTTATCAATCCATGATGATACATGATATTATCTATGAATTTAATTTTATTTTGAACATTCATGGACATTGTCTTAAGACTATGCAAGAGGAAATAAGGGAGTTTCATTTGGTGCTCCTAAAGAAAATTCATCATTATTCTAATGTGGTAGAAATACATGTATCCAAACTAACCTTCACAAGTAATAAATTTATGAATTACAAAAAGAACTTTCTCCATTTATTCTTAAGGGTTGTATTAGCAATACCTTTCTTGAAGATTGTGGTGTCCATGTTTGGATTTTTCAAGAAAACTTTCCAATCTTCCCCATTGATCCCTTTGTTTTAAACCATCTTTCTCCACTTCTAGGTAATTCAATAGCTTCTGCAATCAGGGACTCTGTTATGGTGAATTTGATGTCTCCTATTTAAACCTCCATCCCATTAAAAAAATGTGCAAAAGTCTTCATCACTTCCCTGTGGAAACCATTGAATTTCTCTATAAATTGTAACCACTGTACTTTCTGCAACAATTCCGTGGTCTAAGTGTTACACAGTAATTTGTCACCATTGGTCACCGTCCCTGTTACCCCTATTTTAGTACATTGGAGGATACATTCCGGGACCTGTGAACAGTGACATAGCCTAAAAACACTTGCATTATGTTCCCCTGAGTATGTACTTCATGTTCCCTTAAGACACCTTCTACAAATTATCCCTGAAAAGTGCCCTTTTTCCATTGGCGCAGGTACACAGTGTCTTATCCATGCCAATCACTAAGATCCTCAAAAAGGGTCGTGCCCATTGGCGCTCTGTCCTAGAACAACACTCGTGCCAACTAAGTTTGGTAATGATTTTTGGCAAACGCGCACCCATATATTTTTTCCTTTCAGATCATGAAGTCTTTTGAGGGAAAAATCCATCTGATAGAGGTCGAGAGTCATCATCTATCCTTGAAATCTATCCTCAGTAGCTTTTCGGAGATAATTTCGAACCACAATGGGCGTCCTGGTGCATTGAATCTTCCTCCCTTCTTCATTTATAAAAGTCTATCCTCATGCATTAGACAAGCTAGTTCTGGGAGTTCTAGAGTAATGCTAGTTGTGATTATGCTTGTCTGGAGTGATAGTAAGAGTCTTGAAGCATAGGGAGGTTATGCTGCCGGAATCCTGAGAGAGAGAAGGTCTATTGCAAGGCATACATAGTTGCTCGCCCAGCCAGAGAATAGGTTCAACGTCAGAACCTTGGTTGTATCTTTCTCTGCCTATTATTCATTAATAGATGACTACTGTTATGGTTCCATTCTCATTTGTCTCATGATGGTTAATGTGAATTACATCCTTTCTGACTGATGCATAGTTGCTTTTACTAGATTTCACGCTTGTGTTGGTTCTCTCTTTCCATGTGCAGGTGTCCATCCGCGAGGATAGTGGAGGATCGTGACCGACCAGAGCGAAGGAGTGAGAGCGGCATCTCTTCATCAAACAAATAGCGTTGGAATCCAAGTAGGTGTTCATTACCCATTTGTTAATTGCAATTAGGAACTTGCGGAGTAGAATTGATTGATTTTTGCTAGATCCGTTCTGGGCTAGTGGGATCGCCTCTATCCGCAGAGGGGATTTACCTGTTTAACAATTTGGTGACTCCACTGGGGAGAAGCTATTTGGAGTTTGTCTTGTATGTTAGTTTTCTCTTGCTTGCCTGAGTTAATGAGCTTTCTGGGTCATTTGCTGTTTGATCCTTCTGAGCACTGTTGTCTCATTTATTTTTTGGGTCAGCAAACGTGGTTGGCGCGTTTTTTCCTTTGACAGTCGCACCAGTTGGCGCATGTTGCACAACAAGAACTCGCGCCAATTCCTGAATAGCGCAAGTTGCAGATTCAAAGTCACGCCAGCTCTATGAATTTTGCCAGTTTGTTAGTTGAGAGCTCCTTAAACTCAAATTTTTGTTTTTCTATATCTTTTGCAGCTTCTGGAAGTGTGTTAGACCTTTGTGTGACTAGTTATTACTTTTATCCTTCAGTTGTTTGCTTATTTCTACCGATTTTGTATCCTAGCCCTAGAACACCTAGTGGCTTTGCATGTCGAGCCTTCTATAGGAAGTTGTGGTTTGATAATCTAGTCAACGTTTTGGTTGTTTTCCGCACTCATCTAGTGGTTGTGAAAGTTTGGTATTCTATGCTTCGAGTGATTCACTTCTAGCTTGTTTGGATTTGCTTGACTTCATCTGAACTTAGATCACATGGTTCATTGAAAGTCTTTGTGTTTTTCCTTGTTTTGACAGGTCATCTTGATTTTCACTCGATTGGTTCTTAGATTACATTAGAATCATCTTCTGTTTGGGAATTCTCTTACACAGATCACACTTGCATGATTAGAATTCTCATTTGTGCATAGATTACGTTTGCACACTTTTCAAGTGAATTGTGCATAAATTACAATTGCATTCCTCCTTTGAATTCTTTTTTGTCTTGTTGAGCTTAGATCACATAGCTCATAAACCTTAGTTTTTCCTTTGGTTTGGAAAACTGCTTTGGTGTCTTGGGGACTTTGTTGTCTTTTCATCGAGTGATTTTATTCCTTTTGCTTGGTGTAGCTATCTCTCAAAATCATTTTAAGTGATTTGTGCCATTGGAAAGAAAATCAAACTAGTATCTTTTGCATTTAATAGTTAAAAGTAAAAGAACATTTCGTTGATTTGTGTTTTCAAAAGAAAAGTTTTGTTTCCTTGCCATTAGTTGCATTAGGTTGTTTGATTGCTTGAGTTCATTTTGTTTGATTGAAAAATTCCTAACCTTCTCATAGTTAGAATTCATCGAACGAAATGATGCTCTTTGGCATGTAGTTTGCATCTAAGTATTTCTGAGAGATCATACGGTAGGACCTGAAATCAAAACTTAATTCAAGATCAACCGTAAAATAAACCAAATTTATCTAAAAACGCATTGGAACTTAACGCAAATATCTAGAGGTCTAGGCTAGAGACGTGCTCCGGCATCGTTAAACCTAGTCACTCTTGTTTCGCATTAAGGTTGGGTGATTCCTCCTGGTGTGATTCAATTGTGGTCTAGCACGGATTTGGGCTCCCACATATCGTCGCGTATATATGGGGAGACTCCACTAGGTTTGCATCCTTTATCCATAGGAAGCCGAGTCTGCCGCCTTGTGAACCGTAACGCACCGAACACAGCATTCGGGAAGATTGACTGCACTACGGAAAGTCCTTGGTTCTCATACGATTGCCAAGGTGTATAAGCAGTTTTACGGATTTCTTGGTAAACCTTTTGCTTAGAATCTCCAGAGCAGTCACTTTTGATCCTTTTCATACTCCCTAAAAGAAAAGGTGTAAGCGAGCGTCTTGTCACTTTGTGCTCATTAAATATTCGAAGGAGACTAGAGTCATCTTTTTGTCCTTTTCTCGACTCTTAAAACATGAAAAGGTCAAGTTCAGTTCCTGTGTCTTAAAATTTATTTGGCCTCGATAACATTACCTGGTTAGATCTTGTGTGCGCTAGCTTGAGTAGGTTTATTTTTCCATGGCAACTTTTCCATGGTTCACCAACCCAATTTCCCCTCCTGACGGGAATCCTAGTCATTTCCCTCCTCTTGGGAATGTTCGTGCTCCTTATATGGCGATGTTATCCCTTCCAGGGTTAACTGTTGGGTTGCCTGTTTGGTTGTTTTCAACCTCTCTGGTCCCTACCGTGTCGGCTGATACTCCATCAGTCCCTCCACCTGAACAACATCATGTTGGACCTAAGGTGGACCTCTCTCCTTCGACGCCTACTTCTACGTCTCCTTCTTGTACTTCGCCTGGTGAAAGTCTTGATTCGAATAACCAGGTGGCTAAGAAGAAGAAGAACAAGAACAAGAAGAATAAGTCTCCTAAGGGAGAGGCTACAAGCACAACTGTTGCTCCCTCCAGTACACCTGAAGTTGGGCCCCCTTCCGCTCCTCCGCGGAAGGTTAAGTTTCCTTGTCGATTATGCAAGGAGGACCATCTTCTTCGTGATTGTCCTGGCATCCCCAGGATCTTAGAAGTATGGTCTCGTGATTAGGCCCGCCCCTCATTGCCCACTGAGGCTGACGGCGATGCTACCTCATCAGTTGGAAATGGCAAGGAAAAAGGGAAGATTCGAATCCCCTGCAGACTTTGTGAAGGCAATCATCCCCTTCACCTTTGTCCACTCATGGATAAAGCCTCCACTGTTTTGGAAAGTATCCTAGCTCCCTCACCCCACCTCCTCATTGGATATCAACGTCTTTCTGTAGCTGCAGATCATTCGCCTCCCGACAATGAGATTGGTTCACATTCTCCTCTTGTCCAAGTCCCTCTTCCCGAACCTGGCTGTGCCCAGCCTGTTCCAGACCAACCATTGGTCTGAAAGAGTGTCGACCGGAGTTCACCTCCTGTCGACCACTCTGTTTCGGAAGAGCAACATTCCCATGTTCTTCTCGTCTCCTCAGATTCTCCTGAGCTCGATGATGGTTTTCCCATCTCAGCCTCTCCGGAGAATTGCGATTTGGTTCCTTCCGAGCAGGGGGGAAACCATATGGTTCCCCCACCAAGTAGTTCGGTCGTTTCCTTCGATTGGAGTCGTTTGACTACCCCTCCCCTTCCATCCCA
>APFE031472373.1:2282-23542 GCA_000404065.3 Pinus taeda
GTTGTTGATGGGTTCTGATGACAGTTTAAAGGTGTCAGTATTCTGCATATCCTGTTTGGTTGATTATGTTTAGCTTCAGTATTGATGGATGAGAACTAATATTGGATCAGGATCATAATGACTCATATTTATGTGATCTGATGGACTAGATCTGGATTCTAACACATATATTATCCTTGTATATGTATTGATCTGGTGTTTGGGTGATTCATAAGGTTGATTGATTATGTGCTTCAATGATATTAATGGGTCCAATATGAAAATTGGATGAAACGTGGCCTTTCAGATTATGTGTTGTGCTTCAGGAGTATCCAGTCTGAAAATGTATGAAACGTGGTACCTAGAGGAGAGAAGATTGTAGGTCGGCGCCTACGTACTAGTATCTTAGCTAGTACAAGAACTAAGGGTGTTGTAGCTCCCTTCCAGGAGAATTTGGAAAACGAGAGAGGGTTGTAGCTCTCTGCAGGTAGAAGCCTACGTGCTGGTATAAGGCTGCACCAGTACAAAATATTGTAAAAGGATTTTCTTATTAAGAGAAGATTGAGATGACTTGCAGCAGGAGGTTTTCTCCCGCATTGGGTTTCCACCTTATATCATGGTGTTCATGTGTGTGCCTTATGTGTGATGATCTATTCTATGTTACTGCATCTGTTAACTGATAATATGGTTGATTATGTTCTAATGCACTCATTAAGGATCAACTAACTGAATCATAAGAAGTTGTGGAAGTAGCATATATGAATATGAATATGGAAATGAAAATGTTTTATTGATGTGATAATACTGATTCACCCCCCCGTCTCAGTATTATTTCCAACAATCTCAAGACAAGCTAGTGCTTTAGGAATTTCAAGATCCTTTCAACATTCTTTTGCAAGCATTAGAAAAGATAAATGTTGCCTGGTTCATTATCATAAGCCTTGGTTTCAGTGGTTATTGTGAGTTACCTACATTTACATCGTTCTACCTGCTCGGGAAAAGTGAGAGTAGAATTTCAGTATGTAGCCATCTATTGGATTGGTTACATTGGAAGGCTCACTACACATGATTGTACATATTTCATCGGTAGGCAAGTGGTTGTCATCATGATTTGAAGCTCTCAAATATCGATGGTCCGCTGCCATTTAAAAGATTTGTAAGTACTTGCTTCAGTTAAGTCAGTCTTGAGTAATTTTTTGTTTCAATCAGTTTAAAGATAGTTTTAACTGAGTGTCCAGTTTCAGCTTTTGAGAGCCTTGTTTCAATTTTGGATTAGATAGTTCAACTATGAGTCTTGACTCAAAGTTTCGTAGTAATTGGTTTTTGGGTGTTTTGAATTTATTGACTCCATAGCCCCATGGACGAAGGCACTGCCTGCTTTCCCATAGATCTGTAGTTCTTGGCACCTCCAAGGAGCTACCATCCCCATTGGAGCGAATGTTAGTGTCGGTATCTTCATCCCTCCGTCAGAGATCAAATCCTCTTGTTGCATTTCATATTAGGTGTCCCACCCAGTCATCTGCATTCCATTAGGTGCATGGATCATCTGACGGGAGTGGATTTCCTATAGTTTCCCTCATGTCATTTACCTATTGGTTCATGATTGCTCATCAAAAAGCATATACAGTCTTCTTTTTGTCTTAAAGGCTGCAAAAGTCCTTTTAGGGTTTCATTGTCATTTAGGTCTAGGGTTTCATTAGGGTTTCGTCAAAAAGTGTTTCAAAGTATCCAATAAAAATCAGTAGGCACATGAGGAGGTTCCGACATCAATAAGATTCGTCATCAAGTGTTCAGAGATGTGTCTTTCCTCAAAAAAGAGTTTTGAGGAAAAACAGAGTATTATTGTTTTTATTGTACAAAAATGATGTAATGTTATTTCCTTCATATGTAAATTACTTCCCCTGCAACCCTAGTTTCTTTCCTTAGCCCCAGTAGCTCCAATCACCTGCAAAAAAAATAAAGCACAGGTCATTTAGTTCATCACAAAGCTAAAAAGGAGTGAAAAAGTCCAAAAATAGAGTTAAAAAAAATAAAGTCATTTCAAAACATTGTAAAAATGGGTTTTATGAGCCAAAAATTTAAAAGCTCTTTGTTTATAAGCTATTTCTTCATTTGAAAAGTTCATTTGCAAAGTAGAAGCAAGGTAAAGTGATTTTGGCGAGCAAGTGAGAAAGTTTGGTGAAAATCGCTCCAAGTCACTGAGCGCGGCGCACTGGGCAGGAGGTGCGGCGCATACAACCGATGCGACTCACTGGGCCTCCGACTCTAGTTCAATTTTTGCATAGGTGCGACGCATACATTGGGCGTGGTACATTGGGTTGGATGCGCGACGCACACAGCCAGGAAGCCCAAAAACTGCCAAACTTGCTCCAAAATCGCCCAAAACGCATGGATTGCCTTCGATACAAGTAGGTTGAGCTTCTCTCATAGTTTTTCATCCAAAATTTCTAGTTGTTTCATGGTGGTTGATGTATGGAAAAGTGTTTAAAGGAAAACAAACCCTATCTCTTCAAAATTTTCAAAGGAGATTGCTGCTAGGGTTTTTTATTGACTATTTTGCTATCAAGTATCCCCTCACCTCATCACTCCCTTATTCCATATTTCCCTTGTTTTCTCTATTCCCCAAGTTCACATGCCCCTTAATTCACTAATCCTAAACCCCTACTCTCATTTCCTAAAACCCAAATACAAATTCCCAAACCCTAACCCCATACCAAAAAATTCCTAAAACATTCCCTAATTCCCCATTTCTCCTAACTAAACTCTACCTCAAACAGTCCCTAAAATCCTTCATTTTTCCCTCCCCCTACAGTCCCCTATATCACTGTTTTCCCTTAGTGGTAAAAGTCAAAAACATCACAATCACATATTTTTCATCAAGGCAGCTCTAAGACAGTTTATCCACTAGCAAAGATGGCATATGATCCCTCTTATGATTCTGAAGAGGAGACACACAATGACTCACCAACAGAGGTACATGCACCCAGGAGGCCTCATAGAGGTGGCAAACATATTCGAGAGGAACCAACCACCCTTGCTAAGTTACAGGCTTGCCCACTTTCCATATCTTGTTTCCAACACCAGTCCTGCTTGTTAGATTCCTATACCAATAGGTATCATTTTTCATGATCGACTGGAGAAATGCCAAATATGTTTATGCTTTCCATGCTGTAAAGGTTCCATATTTTGAAGAACCTCACTATGTATAGGTGGTTGACTCTTGCCACAATTGATGAATAGCTAGACAGTCTAATCCTGGCTAGATCACGTTTGAATTTACTTGTCTTAGAATAGAGAATAAAGGTCTGTAGAAACAGTTTAAGCTTGGCAGACAAGTAGTTAGATAGATAAGCAAAGGGTCTCAACAGCTTAATCTAAGCCCTGGAAGAAATAAGGGTAGAATTAGATAGGAGGGCAGTGAAAAGAAAAGAGAAGAATCAGGGTTTGCTAGTTCAAGTGCACCCAATGAAAATGAAGAGAAAATGTTAGGTATACTAGGTTGGGTAGGCAGTTTTGATGGTATAGAAGCATGGTTTATGAGCAATTTGCTCCTTTGGAACAAATTGCCATCTCATAAAAATCATAAGGTACCATGGCAAGGTGGCTACAAAACAAATGGAGCATGACTAATTCCCCTCCCCATTTTTCCAAGAAACCCTTACTAACATTCCCCCCCAAGGACAATGAGATATGCTCATTACCTTTAGTCCACTTCATCTCATAGAAAAGCTAAGTGAAAATGTGTTTTCACCTAGGCAAAACAAGCCACATTTCTTGTGTAAAAAGTATTTATTCCATTTTGCCAAAGTTTCCTAAACTTCACCACTTGGCATCCTTTCATTCCCCCCATACCTAAGTTCTCACTCTATAAACTTAGCCTAAACCATACAAACCCATCCCACATAATCATATTAACCTACTAACCCTATTATATAGCTCCTATGTATATTCCCCTCCCTTACTATGTAAAAATACACAAAATCCCTAAAAAATTTAATACCCCGACCCTTGGCTAACTATAGCTATATGTTAATGTTTCATCGGGAGTTATTGGTCCACCCGGGGCCAATAACAACCCTCCACGTGCCCATCGGGACTTGTTTAGCCTCTAGCTAAATAATATAGCCGAAACCCGTAAATTAAACCCACAAAAACCACAAAACCCATTTAACCCAAAGTCCGAAAATACACTGCAAACATTACAAAAACCCAAAATATTAAAGCGGGTCCCCAGAGTAAACCTGCTGCCACCTTTATTACCTGCCAGCCGTTCGATCGGCGCTGCCAGATTCGACGGTGGTCGGTGATATCGGAAGCCCCAACATGCCGAACGATAGCATCTAGGGGATGGGCGGATTTCTGCCGTACCGAGGATGTGTGTCAAACGCCCGGCATGTTGGGAGCCCCCTCCCCCGAAACCACTTCCCCCCAAAAGCGGTGCGGGGAATACCATTTACCACCCGCCCGCCTCCCTGCTGACGTCATGCCCACATCACCTAATGACGTCACCCACCTTGCTGCCTGCCTATCTGCTGACGTCACCTTCCATGTCATGATCTGTACCTGCTACATGACAAAATGACGTCATGCTGACGTCATCCGAAAAAGTGCCCCGAACCCGCCAAAGTCAAAATTTCAGGTAAAAAGGGGTGAAAATGTTGTTTTTACCCATTTCTATTTGTTTTATGTATGCAACCTGTGCATGCGAATTAATGTGCAAACGAGCATTTTCACCATATAAGTCCGCCACCTAACAGTTCGACTCCACAACTTGGCCCCTTGGCTCGCTTGGTTGCCTGCAAATCGACCATTCCACTGAGAAAACATGTATTTACACACAATTTTCTCCCACCCTGTTTTCATTAGTTTCTCTGTAAAATTGGCCACAACACCTATAATTTGGAGAGAAAAACATTGTGTTGCTGCCCAAAAATCCCCCATAAGCCTCTGAGTTGCCAAATTCACCATAAAACCGCACAGTGAGCTAAAATTGAGCTCATTCGGCCCTGCAAACTCTCCAAGAAACCCCGAAAGCTGCCTTTTCCCCATAATTGTAGCCCATTGTGCCAAAGAAGCCCATAACTCATGTTTCTCCAGCTAACTTCAATCCACAGAGCTAAATTGAAGCCAACAAACTAGTTTCAACGGTGAAAATCCCAGAGAAATCCGCAGAGCCATCGTTTTGCCCATTTTTCTTGCACAGAGCCAAAATTTCTAATTTTAAAAGCAACAGAGCTTAGCCTTGGAAGGTCCAGTAGCCTTGAACATCAATCCTCTTAATGCACCCCACAAAGAGTTGGAACATTCTCCCTTGGCTGATAGAGACTATTTAATCCAAGACCTAGTAGGCTACCAAAACCATCTGCAAGCAGTCTGTGAGCTTAGAAATAGTTACTTAAATCAAAATGATGTCTATGGAATTTGGGAATCAAATCTACCCAGATACTACCTCCCCTTTGTGAATATATTCCCTGAGATCATTCACCTCTGTTGTGAGAACTATGAGCCAACAAACAGGGCAGTTAAGAGTCCATCTGGGACTACCCTTTTTCATATTACTCCTGACTCTATAAATCTGATGTTGAGATTCAAACCAACCCACCTCCAATTTCCTTTTACCATGAAGTTCTTGCTGGATGAAGGTCCCAAACCCTCCAGCTCAGAGATAACCAGAATTGCCCAAGTATTTATGAGAGCAGATCGCCAGCCTAAGGAGCCACCTCCTTTCCACTATGCATCTTTCACTGAAGTGGGTAGATTAGTTGTTGATATGATATCTTTTGTCCTGGGGTTCAAGACAAGTGAGCATATTGATGAAACCATATTGGTTATGATGTCTATATTTACCCCAGGGCAGCCCCCTGCTGTCAAATACAACTATGCCAGATTTATGCCAACAAGATACATGACCAATTGTTGAGGCTAGACAGGGAGGGAATCTTTAAATATTCATCCTATATCTATCATCTATTCTTATATTACCAGCCAGATATCTTCCAATTCCCCATTAGAAAATTGGACCATAAAGGGGAAAGGAGGTTTGTGATTTTTTGGACCCCAATATTTCATGAAGTCCACAACTATCCCTACTCTTATTGTGAGTTTATTGATTTGTTTGTATACCCAGTCTCTTCTCTCCTGATGAGAACTCCTCCTAGACTGACACATAATATGCAAAAGATACTACAGCTCTGCAAAAACTATAAAATAGGTGACTGGTACTTTTACCAGAATCACACTATTCTGAGGATATATGGCTGTGAGCTATGCCCCTACAGGCTGCCCAGATATGTGTCAATGAGACTGTTTTCCTTGGAATATTTCAGGCAATTCATCAATTTAGATTTGAGTCACTTCCATAACACAAAGACAAAGGCCCAACTGAAACTTAGAGACCAGTTAGGCCCCTTCGTTATGAACAAGAAAGAGGGATGGAAGGATGCTGATCAAATATTGGGTCAAACACTCAGAATCAAGAGAAGCTTTTGGTGGGTACCCTATGACCCATATGGCTTTATCAATGCAAGAAGGGTAAAATATATCCTGGCACCCTATGAACATTGCAGCATCCCTGACATAGAAAAGTTTGCCAACCAAGATGAGTGGGTGGAGGGCACACTAGTTGAAGAGTTAACTGAGGAAGAGAAAATGGAACAAACCATGAAAAATTTGGAAAAAAATCTCGACTTAGATTCTTTTGGGCAGGTGTCATTCCAAATACCACAACAAACCGGGGAAAGCTCATCAACTGCTACAACTTCACAACAAGTTTCCCAGTAAAGGACTACACCAACAATAGGGACAACAAAGGGCAAGGAGTTGGTAGTTGCAGAGAAAGAAACAATGGAAGAACAACCAACTACCTTAAAAGAAAACAGTCAAGGGCAAGCCCCTTCACTACAGACACAAGCACCAGAAGTACCAGCACTGCAGACTCCTCTTCCTGAGGAGAGAAGTAAGAAAAGAGACCGGGAACAGACCACACCTGCAAGTGGGTTAACAGAACAGCAAGACGCCAAGAGGCAAAGGGTAGATCCTCCTGAAGAGGACATTGTGGAAGACATCACTGAAAGCATAAGAGGAGAGAGGGCCATCAGCCAACAGACTTCCACTAGCTCTCACAGACAAGAAGGGGAGAGGTAACATGGAATGGAAGTCTCCTCCTCAAGGTCACAAGCCAAGAAACGATCAGACATCAAACAATCATTTATGGAGATAAAGGCTCAAAATGAGTCATTAAGAATTCAGTTGTATGATAAATTTCTTAAGATGACACCCTTCAAACAACATAGACTAATGGCAGCCTATGACATCAAGGAGGAGAAAATGATCTTAAGTCATTTCAAGCCCAAGGTTCAGCAGCCACAGTTTGCAGCTGACTACATAAGGACCAATCTAGAGGTCCTTGCCAAATACATACACCCAATGGACCAAATAGAATTACACAAACAAACGGGTGAAGTGGTCTATGCTACATTGGCAGACAAGGCAATGCTGGCCCACCAATTAAAAGAGTCATTGAGTAATACATCGGCTCAATTGGATTTAGAGAAGATCTCTTCTCTAGCCAAAGACAACCGAATAAAGACTTTGGAAGAAATAATTATTGAGCTGGGACATGATCCCAAGGATGCCAAGGGCATCAAGGCATTGATCAAAAAGAAGGAGGAAGATATTGCTACCCTTAGAAAGCAATTGAAGCTGTCTGTCACCATGCATCCACAAATAACAGAACTAGCACAAGAGAAAGCAGAAGAGGATGTAATGGATTTATTGATGAGAATGAATCAAAGGCTAATGCAGACAGAGCAAGAGTTGGAGAAAGCATTGCAAGCTAGGCAGGGAGAGTCGACCTCCTAGCCACCCGAAACAACTCCAAAAATTGTCTCTGTTCCCCCCACAGACACATCGACAATCCCTCCCACTGAGTCAACATCAACAACTGGTACAATAACTACAGATGCTATAGCAACAACAACAATAGAGCCCGAGACCAGCATGAGGATGGAAGAAATGATGAAGGCAGTGAAAGAGCTAGAAGCTCAAATGTCAGAGCTCAAAGAGGCAAAAGAAAGACTAGCCAAGCTAGAAATGAGCTATGACAAATAAAAAATAACAGTGGCAGAGAAAACTAGAGAGGTGAAGGCTCTGGAGAACAAGGTGAAATCATTGGAAAAGGATCTCACCTTACATAAACCTCTGGAATACATTAAAATGATTTTGTGGACCAAGATTGGCGAGTCCATTACTGACCAATGGCTATCAATTCAAACAATCTATGAACAAATTGAATTAATAGAAAGGGCACAAGAGAAAATTCAAAGGGCCAGGGCATCATTAGGAAATATTCCTGAGCAGGCCAATAGGCTCATCCATTTTTTGAATACCAATACTAAAGAACAGCTAGCAGCTTTGGACATCTTGGATAGGACAGGCACAATTTTGACAGTAAAGAAGGTGCTAACAATGAGAAATTTTATACAGACTTTAGAAAGGAAGTGTCAAGACATGCAGATGGAAATTAATGCCTTCACAGAGAAATTCACAAACTTGCAGGAGAAGGGTCTACCCAGTTTACTAACAAGCAATCAAAAACTATTATCACATCAACAGTATGCTCACAGGGTAAACATGTACATAACAAATCAGATCACTGCATCATCCAGCACCTCAGAAGACACAGGGCTTCCTTCTGGACAAAATTTATATGACAAATTGGAAAATTTGTTTTTTATAGAACATGAAATAAATCATCTTTTTGAAGTCAAGCCTAACTTTTACAGGTATACTGAGGCTGATGAAATACTTGTAAAAATACAAAGACATCAGTTGCCTACAGAACAGTGGTGGCAGAGTATGCTAGAAGTTTTGCCTAGGTAATTTGGATCTTTCTGCCTATGTACACTTGGTCAAAAAACAAGACACATGGCAGATAAGAAGGAAGGAGCTCAAGTGAGGATCAAGACACATTAAAGATGAATCAAGAGCAGGTGAAAAGATCAGGACAACAATGCAGGAATGCAAATTAAAGACACAACTAGCAGCCGAATTCCTGGGTTGAAAAGTCTAAATATCTTGTCAGTTAAAGCAGCCAGCACAACCACAATAACTCCTACCTTTATTTTTGCATTTATTTCTCTAACAGAGTAGGTGAATGAAGTTATTACTTCATATCTTATCCACAAGATATTTTGTAAACTCTCTTTTGTATAAATACCCCCCCGAGGAATGTATTCGGGGTTGGTGATTCTCCTCTTGGACTGCGCTGTAACTCTGATATTTATTAATACAAAGGCTGTTGAAATGCATTGCTGCTGGACCTTCTGAATGTGGATTTGATCATTCTGGACTCTGCTACAGAATTCCTGTGTCTTTCTATGGATCAATAAGTTATTCTAAATTGTGTTTTTGTGTTTTCTATGTTTCCAAATTTCATATATGTTCCATAAATCTTAACAACAGGGAAAAAGAATATCCCAGAACTTTTTTAAATACACTCTGTGTTCAATTCCTGCTGTTATTTATGTTTTCTTCAGAACTAGCATAAACAAAAATTCTTAAATGCTTCTGTTTCCACTAATTCTTTCATTTTGAAAATTGCCAAGGAATTCTTCACTGCTCCTTGAAAATATTCATGTACCTTCCCTCTGCCACCATGATAAAGGATTCTTGACTGCCCTTTACCCCGTGGCTTACATCCCATCAATCACTAGCTTTCAATATTGTTTCAAAATTGATTATCGTGCTCTGTAGTATTGCCCATCATAACAGAAACACACTCAACAGTCCATCTTCATAGACTCCATTGCCCAATGGAATAATCTCTTTCAGACTTGCATCCTAGCTCTGTTTAAAATCACCATCCAAACAAACTTAAAACAAACCTCTGCACACCATAGCTAGCATAAAACTTCAAAACACAAAGTTAAGTTATAAAGAGAGAGCCCTCTCTAGATGCAGTTTGGCTAGAAATTGCATCTAAAAGATTGGTTAGTAGTTACCTCGGCCGTATTCCCTTTTCTTACAAGTTTTGGGGAACAGCCTGAGTGATAACATCAATGGTGACTCCACTGGGGAACTAAATGAATGTCTGTTACTACTGTCTAATATCTAAAGATACAGATGGAGCCTGAATTCAGCTAGGCAGCCTTTGAAACTGTCTTTGCTATGCAATCACAAGAGTAAATAAAAGCTACTTCAGTCCAACTCCAGTTTAGCTTTAGATTCTAAACAACTATCTCAAAGATTTGTTTGGCAAGATATTGCCAAAACTTGTATCCTCCAAGTATTCCCAGAAAATACCAAAGCATACTTAGAAGCTGGATCCAAAGAAGAAAACTCGATACACAAGATCAAACCCAGACCCAAATCCTCCAGCTATTTTTGACAATCCAAATCTGATTGCTAGGAGCCTTAGGAAACCAGAAAATCAAGAGAGTTCTGTTGATTCAAATCTTGAAACACCCCAGCAGAAACCCATTCAAATTAAACCTACTACAACAAATTCTCAAGCCCTTCTTCCTATTGCTGTAGCTTCTTCCAGTTCACCTTTATCACTCCAAAATCTCTTTTCCACCCATCCATCCACAGCACATATCTCAGCTCCTATCCCTGTGCTTCCAGTTGTCCCAAGCATACATATACCATTGACGAACCACTAGTTCCAATAGTGGAACATGAATTCTACACCTTCTCCTCCAAATAAATATACTCCCTCTATGCTATAGAGAAGCCAAGGCTCTCAACAAACTCCCAAGCTCCCGATTCAAAACTAAAAGCCTAGCCAAACACTTGGCTCCCCAAAATCCCTTTACATGAGTTGTGAGGGCATATCTATAACAAAAGGGGTGACTATTCAATTCCCCTTGTGAATTTTGGACTTCCCTAACGACTCTTCAACATATTTACAAAATGAATTTTCAACTTCATTCCATCATGACCCTTCACCTTCCACAATTTACACTTGGAATTTCACTCACAAATTAATTACAAAAGAATATTATAATATACTCGTACCCATATAAGACAAAATTGGGTATACTATACAGTATAGCCAACTATACAGTCTAAGGAAAATGTCAATCTTGAGGTTGGGGATACTCTAGCTCAACAAATTCCACTTGATGTTTCTTGGTCACGTAATTATGCCAACATTTGTACTACGTGACGACATCCCCAAATTGTGCAATGGTGTTAGGTTGGAAGCAAACTATAGTCTCCATGGAATCCGGGTACACTGATTTGGAACCAATATGTGTTTCCTTCTTGAGAAGGAGCAACATTGTATTCATTTGGACATGGCCACCAATGTACTTCTACATATTCTGTCCATTTACTTCAAGATCTTGCTTGATGCAGACTTGTCTGAACTACTCCAAGTATTCTTCAATCTCCTACCTGCCCTGATTCCTTCGTTTGGTCTCAGTGAGTGAGTCAACTGATGGGATCCTGTTCAATCATGCAAATTAGTTACGAGTGTTGGAAATGAATGAGGAAAGTTGTTTGTTATTCTAGATGAGCATCTGAACCTTTGCTTTCTCCAACTCTATCTCTCGCCTTGTCTTCTTTCCAAATTCAAGCAATGCCCCTTTATATTACATTGACCATTCATGCACAAAAACAATAGCTAATTATATAACATTGATAGTTTTGACATGATATTTACACTTTTGTTGCAACCCATGCAAGTGGACAATTGCCTTATGCACGGTAACGAGCTCCTCATAAATATTCTGCATAGTCTCTCCTAGTGTCGACACTGCATAGAGTATTGCTGCATTCAATTCTTCCTGATAGACCTGTGTGGGAGCTGTGTTCTATACCTATGCTCGGAGCTATTCAACCTCTTTCCTAGCAGCTTGCAAGATATTTTCCAACTGTTTGTTATCAACCATCAGATAGTTTGTGTTTGACTTTGTAGTAGTTGTGAAGGCCAAGTTGGTTGTGACAATGGCAACTAGATTTCTTCTGGTGTTTGTTGTTGGTGTTTGAGTATGAACAAATTATTCAATCCCGTTTCCTACATTAATTCATCATTCCGGGTGCATACACTTTTCAAGGTAACACGCAAGGTATATGCAGGAGAAAGGTTACAATCTTACATTCACCAAGGGTTTGTGACTAAGAAATTAAAGCATCATTGTAACAATAATGGAAATTAAATTGCAGAAAGAAAAGCATTCACAACAGTCTATTGAAATCTGTAACAGTAATAAAGAAAATACAACAAGTAAAATAATATACATAAAAATGACTCACGCACAACACCTGATCAAAAGAGTGGGCCCAACTCCCTGGTCAGGGCTGTGCTTAACTCACATATTTGTGAGAAATATCAGAAGGCCAGAAATTTCATTAACAAGAGTTCCATTGTTATAAGGCTCAATTCTTACCTCAGCTAGCTCCCCTTTCTCTCTGAATTGTGTCTTTTGAATATACAAATATCCCAAAGAAACTCAGAACAAATTGATCTCAATATTCAAGATGAGATCTAAGAGATATGCCCATCATGTTTCAGCTGGAACAATTCAAATTTGGTTATTACAATTGGGCAATTCTGGAAAACGGCCGCAACAACAAATACACAAATATGTCCTTCGAAGAACCTTGATTTTCTCCCAATACAAATTGAATTTCTGAAAACTGCTCAATGGGAACTGATTTGGTTCGTTGTGAACAAAACTCATGTCTCGGATTTTCCATATTCGCTTTCATTTTCCCAAAGCGTCTAACACAAAATGGTCACTTCTTATGCCAACGAATTCTTGAGTTGGAATATTTAATTATTTGTTGAAGACCAAATCTGCAATCTAGAAGAGATCTTGGAGGCCAAAATCATGAGTGAGGTTATAACTAATGAATAAACCAAAATCACGCAGAATAATCATTAATTATTAAAATGAATGAAATCAGATATTATTTGTCCACAGGAACATAAATGATTATGAAATGGAATTATATAATAAATTATGGTAAATAATGTGAGAAACGAATAGTGGAAATAAATGAAGTGAATGTTAATAAGTGGTAATAATAATGAAAAATTAACAACCCAACATTCCCCCAATACCTCTGTATAAAGTAGAGGAAATAATGGTTTGAAAAATATGAGTGAATAATGCTCAGTGTTTTTTTTTTAATATGACATTCTCCTAAACTTTTAATAAATCAAACACTCATTTTATTTCACCTCAATTGTTACTTTCAACAAAATAACATGGAATGACATCTATGGATTAACATTTGTTGAAGCTAATGTAGGTTGAGCTTGTGTAAGTGATGCGGAAAGTGGAAGCCATGCAAGCTCAAAGAAAGTAATCAAAAAGTGTAGCAGGATTTCCTTCCCCCAAACTGATTAGTTTCCCTGTCATCAAGATTTCTACAGCACATCTCATGAGTATCCCCAGTCAGTAATTCATTAGGATTCAAAATTAGAAATAGGCCTCTTCATCCTTCCCCAAAATAATAGTAGTGTTGTTAAGCTAGGATAAAATAGAGATTGATTGGGTAAAGCAACTATCTTTGGTTAAAGATATGAAACTTGTAGAATAAAGGAATGATAGGTTTCTGATACAAAATGTCAAATATCAAATATCCTCAAAGTTTCATCTCTAACATGTAAAGTAAATATTGATAACTCAATAATAAATATAAACCAAAACCACCATTATCTAAGAATTGATTAAATATTACCCCATGAACCATGAGTTCTAGCAAACCTTATATATGCAACAGTGGCATTATCGACAGTTAGTTTTGAGAAAACAAGGTAACCAAGTAGATCATAGTATTGAATTAACTTCTATACCATAGGCATGGCCATTGCTACCAGAAGGCGTCCATAGCCTCGACAGGGATGCCTTTTAACCCATTGAGATGCCAATGTCCCATCTATTAGAAATAATTACATAGTTACAAAAGCATTTTAATTTACTTAGATGTCTAGTGAAGATCATTTTTTGGCTTGGTAACTAGTTAATAACAATGCCATTCACGGGAACTAACAAAAGTGAACAAGCCGGCTCGTGATGAGACCTCTTTTCCTTCAGTTTTATGACCAAAGGCCATTACCTCGGCTTGGTGACCAGTAGTGGCAATGTCACTCTATTAAGACCTATGATCATGGTAGGTCGGCTTGTGATGAGACCTCCTATCCTCCAATTGACTATTTATGCTTAAAATTTAACTATGGTTATTGTTAATCAACAAAAGATCACTTAATAGATGGGGTGGCAAGCCAGCTCGTTAAGAGCTAGGGATGGCTTAAATTGTTTTGTAGTAACTATTTTCAACTCGGGTAATTTTGCTTCTCAAATACTAATAACCTTCAAAAGACTATCGATAAATATATTTTGCTTTGTTAAGCTTGGGGTTTGAGGAATAATTCATTAGATAGTGATGAAAAGATTTAAGTACAATTTTGTGGTCATCATCATAAATTTTACAAAATCAGGGACTTGACAAATTAGGAAAGTTGAAAGTTGCCATGATGAAATCATCTTTTCATAATTATTCCTTAAAAAAAAAAATTATGTTTATAGATAAACATGATAAATTGGCTACCTAATCATTATGTCAAAGAGGACCTAGACAATTAAATGCATTTCCCCATTCACCAAGTTAATGTCGTCGTGCATGATTCAAGTTCCAATGTGTGTGGATAAGTGGGGGTTACAAATTGTTATGGATTATGGTGGTAATAATCATGAGATGTATGAGTTGACGTGAAATTTCAATAACAATGATGACATGATATCATTGATATTAGATATAATACATTTTCTATCAAATGCAACACCTTCCCCCAACTAAGATATGACCATCTTGAGTCATAATTGAAACATCAATCAAATGCACATATTTGCTTAGGGATGTACGTGAAGACTTACTTTGGCAGAGTATCAACATGTGTAGAGTAACAACACTGGGTACTTCGAAAAAATTTCACCACATAATAGCAACACCGGAGGAGTAACATCACTGAGAGAGTAACAACTCCGAAGGAATAACAACACTGGGTACTTAGAAAAATTTCGGGAGTAACAACGTCGGTGGAGTAACAACAGCGACAGAGTAACAACATTGGCTGAATAACAATAGTAGTGGAGTAACAGCAGCGGCGGAGTAACAACATTGGTTGAGTAATAGCATCGACGGAGTAACAACACTGGCTGAGTAACAAAACCGGCTGAGTAACAACACTGGTAGAGTAACAATAGCAGCAGAGTAACAACAGTGACGTAGTCACAACACTAGCGGAGTAACAACAGTGATGGAGTAACAACATTGACGGAGTAACATCACCGGCGGAGTAACAACATTGGCGAAGTAACAACACCAGTGGAGTAACAACACTGGATGAATAATAACATCGACGGAGTAACAACACCAACGGAGTAACAACATCTAAGGAGTAATAGCATCTGACACATAGAAAATTTTCGAGAGTAACAACAATGGTAGAGTAAGAGCACCCAAGGAGTAACAACATCTGACACTTGGAAAATTTTTGGCAGTAATAGCACCGAAGGAGTAAAAACATCCGACACTTAGAAAATTTTTCGGGAGTAACAACACCCAAGGACTAACAACATGCAACACTTCGAAAATTTTTAGGAGTAACAACAACGGCAGAGTAACAACACCCAATGGATCTGAGGAAAACATATATTGATAAGACTCAGGAATAAATGGATAAATATGGAGTAACATCATGAAACTTGAGAACTTCCTTTTATTTTGATGAAGGAACAAAATTTATGACTTTGAACACATGAGAAAAAATCATAAGAGGAATCATAAAGAAACAACAATTTTATTGAAAAACAATAAATAAATAAATAACTTAAGTTGCAACGGCTATGATTTTGACTGCAGCAATGTTGTTTCCTAAGGGAATATCAATCTGTTTTCAGAAACAATAATCTATCAATGGTAAATGAATGGAAAACTGTTTTGGTGGAAATGACTTGGATCTTCCAATGGAAATCAATTCTCCATTTCTCCTATTATAAATCCATTAGGTAATGAAAAAGTCTTCATGTTGTTGGTGAGAAATAACGTGAATAATTTGTAACAAACTCTTATGATCAATTTCCACGGCACCTAGAAAGAATCAAATTATATAAATTAGATTTCTTAATAGACACTGGGATCAAAACATATTATTTCATTATCATTGCCTTCAATAATCACTTGTTCAAAAACAAATTGACCTCCTTTATTCTCCTCGGACTTGCAAAAAACGAGCGTCTACCTATAATAAAACATGTAATCATGAAAGAGGAGAGGTGATCAGGCTCTCTAAATCCAATAAATATGAAAAAAAATTAACAAGTAGTTACTCTGTAAAACAAATCCATAGAAAACAAATAACAAAGTAGAATTAATTTATTACCTGTGGGACAGTGGTGGCCAACCATACTAACCAACAGTATTTTAATCATATATATATTTTTTTTGGCATGATTCCAAAGCCAAATTAAAGTAAATTAATAGGGATATATCCAATTGAAGCAAGTCTTAAAAATCCCATGATATGATATGTCAAATTTACTTAGAACAACCTGCATCACAGAGTCATTTTCGATTTCCCAACTTAGACCAACAACTGATATTTTAGGCATAACTTTTTTGTTTGATGACGGATTGAACCGATTCAAATTGGATATTAAAGTAGATTCATGTAAATATATCCAATAGAAATATTTTTTGAAATCATGAATAATTTATGGGTCAAATGTGCGAAGGAACAATCGGAAAAACAAAGTTTTAAAGATGCTGATTTACGATAGACAATAAATATTTTGGTCATAACTTTCTCATACGATATCGAAATTGGGTGATTAAAATTGCATTGTAAACTAGATTAATAGGGTGAGGTACCATAGAAACAGGTTTCAAGAATCTACTCATCTAGGCTTCCAAAAATGGACTGTCCCAACTCTATTTCTGAGCTGCCTACTCAACATACTGTCAATGTTTTGGTCATAACTTTTTCATTTCAAATCCAAATTGAGTGATTCAAATTGGATTAGAAAGTAGAAATAAAGGGCTACTTAGGATAGAAATATGTTTTGAAAATATTCTTATTTTGTCTCTCAAAACATGACTGTACCGATTGTGATTTTAGTGGTTTTATCAAGCCCACACGCCCTAAGATTTGATAATCAAGCAATTTTTTATTTTTTTCAAAATGATGATGAGTATTTGTAGAAGTTTGTTTTTCAATATATTACATCTACATACACAACTAAATTCAAATATTACCATTAATATTGATATACTCAGCAAGTTGCAGCAAACACAACTCGTTCTACATATAACAAAAAATATTTATATACTTATTTATTCTATTTTCTACACTAACCTATTCTACATTTAAAAATAAAGAATACTTACGTATAAAAGTACTTCCAATGGAACCATTGTAGAAATAAGGCTTCAAGTGTATACACACCAAAATTTAAGAAATGTCTTGTTGAGCCTCAAACCTGCACCTTCCTATACACCCTCTCAGCCTTCTTTCTCCACTCATTTCATTCACCCAGTTGTTAAATCATTGCATTATAGTCTCAAAAGGACTTTTTATATGGTTTTCTGACTATGCTTATGACTGTTGTTTGGTTTAGTTTTTTTGTTCATGCAGCTGCGGAAACTTGTCAGTTTCCACAGCCAGCGCAAGTTTCCGCAGCCAGCACAGGATTCCGCAGCTATTTTGTTAAAATCTGTGCTACAGGTGTCCTATGAAGAAACGAGCTACATGGGCAAGCTCCAGGTGGCAGATACATGGAACGTGTCCCTTCAAATCAGCCAAATCATCCATGGAAGGTCACGGTCAACAAAAGTCAAAGACAAAGCCAACCAAAGAGTTCAGCGGTGGCACATCTCTGTTTTGAGCACGTGAATGTTACGTGGCACAGTCCTCAGCTCACGGAGGCACCAGCACACCTGGAGATCATTCCCGAGACCTGAATCCAACAGCTACCACTCCACAGATTTAAGGGACATGATGACAGTTACACTAGATCTCGGCTGAAGGGATCTACGTGTCTTTAGCAACGTAGTTAATAGTGTAGGAGTTTGTTAAATAGCTTTAGCATTTTGGCATTATAAATAACGCGTTGATGAACGATGTAGAAAATCTTTTGGATATATGTGAATTCTGAACTGTTTATGTGAATTCTGAACTGCTCTTTATCACCCCACTGTTTTTATATGTTGTTGTTTTAATACATGAGAAGACTTTTCTGAGTTCATCCGTGTGATTACTTGTTGACTGGCTGAAGTGGCAGAGGGCCCCTGCACGCTGAAGCCTTGTAAAGTTTTCATTTAGTTTTATTATGTTTTTGTTTTTATCATTAGCTTGTACATAATATACTGTTTGATGTTTCTGCTGTTTATATTTTCATCTTTGTTTTCTTAGAGTTGTCAACTGATCAGTGCTTTTCTGCAGGTTTTTTTAGACAACCCGGGCAATTTTTCATCTTTTTGATAACTATTGGCATATGAGATCATCCTGTCCTTCCTGCTAACTTTCATTTTTTGAAGTTTAAATTCAACATTGTCTTTTCCAAGTTGTAATTTGCTTATTTATTTTTCTGCTATTTAGATATCATACTGCTCACCAGTTTATGGTTTCTTTCTATGGTCAAGTGACTCTATCAGCAAGAAATCAGAATATTACTAACTGTAGTGTGATTTAGTTATCATATTGCTTAAACTTACTCATGGTTGCTTTCCACAAGGTAGATTGAGCTGAATGGTAAAGGACCAGCAGAGTTCAAGTAGTGTGACTAGTTTCTTTTATGCAATTTAATTTCTTGTCATTTAGATATCATATTGCTTGATTTGTTCATGATTACTTCCCACAAGGTAGATTGAGCTGAAGGGTAAAGGATTTGAAGGGTTCAAGTAGTGTGATTAGTTTCTTTTATGCAATTTACTTTCTTGCCATTTAGATATCATATTGCTTGACTTGTTCATGATTACTTCCCACAAGGTAGATTGAGCTGAAGGGTAAAGAATCTGAAGAGTTTAAGTAGTGTGAATTAGTTGTTTTGCTTTAAGTTTGAGTTGTTTTTAGTTTTTACTTTCTTTTCATTTTGGCAGCAAGGATACTGGGCCATTATCATTAGTTCACTATTTGATGCATTTATTTCCTCTTAAGAATTGATTTCATTTTAGTTATTTTAAAGCTTTCTTTTGAGCACTTTCAAGTTTGAGAAAATCACTATAGAAACCATCACCGTCTACACTCCATACTTCACTTTCATCCTCGCCATCACACATTAGGGAAAAATAAATTCAAAAACAAACTAAAAAACTTAAAAACGACAAAAGACTAAGGAAATGGTTATCTAGTACATATAGTACACTTCACTTCATCAGTTTACGAACCCCGGGTTGACATTTTAAATAGCAATTTAGATCACACTAAATTGACCAAACATTTTGCCGCCGTTGCCGGGGAAGTGAAATTAGGTAGGCAATTTCTAAAAAAAAAAAACAAGAAAATTTCAAGGAAGGCAAATTGATAACCTCTCAAAGTATGCTCTCCTCTTGTGCCTAGTGTGATCTGGAGGAACAGAAAAAGAAAGTTATTGGCTTAATAGTTTCTTGAGTATGCTCTCTTCTTGCACCTATAGTGACTTGGAAGATCAGAAAGAGAATTATTAACCCGACTTGAAGAAAAATAAAAAATGACATGCATAGAGCAAGAGATTCTAGGGGAAGGTTTTTACTAGAGCCAAGAGTTCAATTTTTACAACTCCATCTACTTCAAGGAATAGACAAGAGACACCTCCATCATCCCCAACTCACACTCCTAGCCCTAGGATTCCTGGAATTCAAGAGGCAGTAGTTGACTCTCCCACACCATCCATCGAATCTGAATTAGGAAGGGATCCTTTCCTTCCTTCTATAGGGAGACAAACTGTAATTGAAGAAGTAGAATCACCTGAGGAAGAAGAGGGAGAAATTCCTCCTCATTCACCCTTGGTAGAGGAACCAGAGGACTCTGAAGTCTCCGAGGAAACTACCATGACAGAAGAAGGAGCAACCGAATTTGGTAGAGGTAGAGGTAGAGGAGGAGGAGGAAATAATGGAGGAGGTAGAGGTAACATTGGGGGAAATAGGGATGGAGATAACTCATTCGGATTTCCGATAGTCGATGAGGACTCCTGAGCCACAATGAAAAACATCTCACCATCTGTCCTCCTAAATTTCCATGGGTTAAGAAATGAGGACCCTGAAACATTTCTATTTGAGTTTGAGGTCGTGTGTCGAACTTATGATTATCTAGAAGACTCTCAAAAACTCAAATTGTTTCCTTCAACATTGAAAGCAGCAGCCTTGAAATGGTTCATGGGATTACTCACTCAATCCATTTTTGGATAGGTACCTGGACTATTGTATGCCCACCAATCACAAGGATGAGGTATTCAAAATGGTGCAAAGAGAAGATGAAAACTTGGAGGATTTACTTGAAATATTTCAATACGACCTGAAAAGAGCAAAAATGAGTAACTTAGATGAGGAGACCTTGAAATCCCTTCTATTAAAAGCCATTAGAGATGAATGGATAGATATTTTGAACATGATGGGAAAAGGAGACATATCTCAACTTCCACTTCATGATATAGCAGAGATATGTGTCCATCTCTCAAGGGGGAAATCTAAAACTCAAAAAGGGCCTAGAGATCCTTCTCTCATCAGAGCCAACAAATCTACAACTGGATCAGTAAGTAGGGCTGAGATTGGCAACATGCTTGATGAATTCAAAACTGATATCTTAGGAAGTCTTTGTGAGCAATTAGACACTCTTAAGATTCACAATAAGTAGAAAGAAGAAGCTGAAGCTTTGGCCATCTTTTGCCCAAAATGTAGAAAGAAACATGCTCTAAGGGAATGTCCCTTGGATGCAAAAGTTGTAGAAACATGTGTAATCTATTCAGAGAATCATGAGACCAAGGATTGTCCTTCAATCCCTGGGCTCAAAGCTGTCTTTCAAGAAGATCCAAATACAATCGAGTCTCTCTGTTTTGTTGTAAGGAGACCTTGGCAGGGGCAAAAAAATCAAGGGTTTAACAACTCTATGAACTTTCAACCCCCACCAAATTGGAATCCTTGGCAACAACCTTGGTCCCAACCTCAAAATCCTTTTCAATCATGGTACAAGGTATGCAAAATCCTTATGGGAGTTTTGCTCAATTTTATCAATATCCTCCATCTTTTCAAAACCAACAAGCTCCACAACTTCCAAATCAAAACCCACAACTATC
>APFE031472382.1:0-21175 GCA_000404065.3 Pinus taeda
GTCCAATCTCTACCAAAGTACCAATGAGAACCGGAAAATGGTCCTGAAGGAGAAGCTGAAGAACATTAAGATGGGTAAATGATAGTGCAGCTGGATATCTCACTAAGATTACTAATGTGAGAGATGAGTTGGCAGCGATTGGAGAGGCCATTCCACCCACTGAGTTGGTGCGGATTGCAGTAAATGGCCTCCCCCGTTCATGGATGAACTTTGCTGATGGTGTTTGTGCACGTGAGACCCTTCCCACATGGGAGAGGTTTTGGGATGATTGCATTCAGACAAAGATCAGGAAAGGTCAGCTTGGGGCAGCCAAGCCAGTTGAGCAGGATGAGGATGTAGCACTGGTGGAAGGAGGCAAGAAAGGCAAAGGGAAGAAGCAGGCTTCCACAAGCGGTGGTGGGGGCAAAGGCAAAGGTAAAGGTAAACAGGTAAACACACAGAAGGACTATTCCAAGGTGAAATGTTGGAATTGTCAAAAGATGGGACACTATGCAGTTGTGTGTCCGGAGAAGAAGAAGAAGAAGGGGAAGGACCAGAGTTTGGTAGCTTCAGCAGAGATTGAGGACTTTGCAGGTCGTTTTGACCGGGAGTTTGCGTTTACTATGTGTGAGTCCTCTAGTGCAGGATCACCTGCCATACAGGTTCAGAGGGAGCATGCTTTTCCCTCGATTAGCGGAGCATCTACAGGTATCTGGTATGTAGACAGTGGGGCTTCACATCATATGACAGGAGTTCGTGAGTACTTCTCAGAGGTTTCAAAGAGTGGAACTGATGTAGAGGTAGTACTCGGTGATGACAGAGTTGTTAGAGCAGTCGGGGTGGGAACATTGACATTTCAGAGGGAGTCCAAACCTCCCTTGAAAGTGACAGATGTTCTTTATGTGCCAGGGATGAGGAAGAACCTCATATCTGTCTCAGCTTTGGAGGACAGAGGATATGAGGTACTGTTCAGGGGGGGATAGGTGTTGATGTATCCCAGGGGCGCTCCAGCTGAGTCAACTAGAGTGATAGGTGTACGCCATGCAAAGGTGTACAAGTTTGCATTCCAGCCCCTTTTGGCATTGAGTAGTAGTACCGACAGCAGAGCTAGCAGTTCTGAGTAGTGTGAGATTTGGCACCGCAGGATGGGACTATGTATCATGGAGCCTTGAGGACCTTGCGGGAGATCACTACAGGTATGCCAGATTTCAGTACTGATCACTTTGATACTTGCAGAGGATGTGCTATGGGCAAGTTTGCCAAATCCCCTTTCCCAGCAGTGACAGCAGAGCGACTGGGATACTTGATTTGATACATTCTGATGTGAGCGGTCGGATGTCTCATGTTTCCTTGAGTGGATATGAGTATTATGTTTTATTCATTGATGATCACTCCAGGAGGCCCTGGATTTATTTCTTGAAGACCAAGAGTGAGGTCTTCAAGCGGTTTCAGGAGTTCAGAGCTCTTGTGGAGACACAGACAGGTCGGAAGATCAAGTCCCCGAGGTCGGACAATGGAGGAGAGTACACCCTTGGAGAGTTTGTTGACTATTGTGCGGAGGCAGGCATTAGGAGGGAGTTCACTGTTCCTTACAACCCCCAGCAGAACGGGGTTGCGGAGAGGAAGAACAGATCCATCATAGGGGCTGCCAAAGCCATGTTACATGATCAAGGGTTGCCATTGTTTTTGTGGACAGAGGCCTGCAATACAACTGTTTACTTGCAGAACAGGAGTCAGCATCGTGCCTTGGGGCACATGACTCCGGAGGAGGCTTTCTCTGGGAAGAAGCCTGATATTGGTCATCTTCATATCTTTGGATGCATTACATACTCCTATATACCCAAGGAGAAGAGGACCAAACTAGAGCCCACCGCAGAGAAGGGTAACTTTGTGGGCTACAGTGAGACCTCAAAGGCCTTTCGGATTTACATTCCTGCACAGAGGAGAGTTGTTGTCAGACGGGATGTGAAGTTCGAGGAGGACAGGGCCTTTAGGAGATCACGGGAGTTGGAGTATCTGGATCAGCCAGACCCTCAGCAGCAGTTGAGTCAGTCGCAGGGATTCGGTGGGCAGGGATCAGGAGGATCAGGAGGATCTGGAGGTACATCTATGAGGATGTCAGGTCCATCAGTGAGCAGTGGCTCACCGAGCCAGAGGGGTGGTGCTCCGAGCAGGTCACAGAGCAGTTCACTAGGAAGTCCACTGATGGACAGTTCACACGGTACCTCAGCTTCTACAGGTTCAGGTGCAGGCAGGAGGACAGCAGACAGACAGTCAGGAGTTCAGGCTACTGATGGTGATGAGGAGGAGTTTCATTCTCCTATGGGAGAAGCATGCTCAGGGAAGAGGGAGCCCAAGTGGCTTCAGGACACCTTGAGAGATGCCACATCTGTTGCTGAGCCGAAGAGGCCGGTCAGAGAGAGTAGACCACCTGAGAGATTTTGTAGCTATATGGCGATGGTTACCAGCATCCTTGACTCTGAACCTTCTAGCTATGAGGAGGCAGCTAGCCAGCAGGTCTGGAGAGAGGCCATGCAGGAGGAGTATTCTTCTATCATGAAGAATGATGTTTGGGAGGTGGTGGCGAGGCCTGAGGGCAAGTCCGTGGTTACTTCCAGATGGCTTTACAAGGTAAAGCATGTTGCAGATGGCAGCATTGAGAAATTCAAAGCGAGGTTTGTGGCTAGAGGGTTCTTCCAGGTAGAGGGAGTTGATTATGAGGAGACCTTCGCTCCTGTGGCTCGATATACTTCGATTCCCTCCATTATCGATAGCAGCAAAGATGGGTTGGAAGATCAACCAGATGGATGTGAAGACCGCATTTCTCAATGGCTTCATACAGGAGGAGGTGTACATTGAGCAACCACAGGGCTTTGAGGTGCATGGGAAGGAGTCCCATGTGTGCAGACTGAAGAAGGCCCCTTATGGCCTGAAGCAAGCTCCCAGAGCTTGGTACTCCAGGATAGATACTTATTTGCAGGGGATGGGTTTCACAAAGAGTGAGGCAGATCCGAACCTTTACTTTATTGTGATAGGTGAGGAGCTTCTCATTCTGGTGCTGTATGTGGATGACTTGGTCATTACAGGTGCAGAGAGACTCATAGAGCACTGCAAGAGAGATCTTGCGACGGAGTTTGAGATGAAGGACATTGGCTTGATGCATTACTTTTTGGGTTTGGAGGTGTGGCAGGAGGGGCATTTCTTCCTGGGGCAGGGGAAGTATATTGTGGACATCCTTAGCAGATTCCACATGGAGGATTGTAGACCCATGTCGACACCGATGATCACCAACTGGAAGAAGCTTCATGCTTCGGATTCCGAGTTGGTGGATCACACATTGTACAGGCAGCTGATTGGTTCCTTGATGTATTTGGTCAACACTAGACCAAATATTTGCTTTGCAGTCAACACGATGAGTCAGTTTATGTGTGAGCCTAGGAAGGTTCACTGGGTGGCTACAAAACACATTTTGCGGTACTTGCAGGGGACAGTGGATTATGGTCTGTACTACAGGCAGGGGGATGGAGTGAGATTGGCAGGTTATACTGATTCTGATTGGGCAGGTTGTGCTTCTGATAGGAAGAGCACTTCAGGGTGCTGTTTTGTGTTGGGTTCGACAGTAGTGTCATGGTTCAGTAGGAAGCAGCAGTCAGTAGCATTGAGTTCAGCAGAAGCAGAATATATGGCAGCGAGCCTAGCTAGTTGTGAGGCCATCTGGCTTCGCAAGATGTTGTTTGGCTTATTTGGTCAGCTGTTGAGACCTTCAATGATTTACTGTGATAATCAGAGTTACATTAAACTCACGGAGAATCCAGTATTTCATTACAGGTCAAAGCATATTGGGATCAAATATCATTTCATCAGAGACTATGTTCAGAAAGGCGCTGTGAAGCTTGAGTATATTCCCACTGATGAGCAGGTTGCAGATATTCTTACCAAAGCCTTACCACGGGGCAAGCATGTCTACTTCAGAGACAAGATGGGTGTGGTGAGGAACACCTTTCTCGGTAAGAGGAAGTGTTGAAATTTGGTACTGGAGGACAGGTGGTTCCCTAAGGCTTTGATCTTTGGCTAGGGAAAAGTGTCCAAAAGAATTTATTTTTTCTCCTAAAGTGACTTTATAATTTTTATAAAGTCAAATCTAATTTAAAAGTGACTTTAAGTGATAAAGTTACTAAGTCTAATTTTGAAGTGACTTTTATAAAGTCAATGAAAAATTAGAAAGGAAAAGTGACTTTGGATATAAATGACTAAGTGGGTCTTTATTAAAGTGGGGTGAATTAAAAAATAGAAAGTGAGATTTAAATGTGCATTTAATCTCAGCCATTGATATAAATCTATCTTAGCCATTAGATTTAGGGATTACCCAAAAGTCATTTAGAGTTGGGTTAAAGGAGGAAAAGGAGAAAAAGATCATTCATTCTTTCATGAGCAGATTGGGAGAAGGAGAGCAAAAGAGCAAGGGAGATTTCTGGATAGGAAGGAGAAAGAGGCAGCAGTTTGGCACACATACCAGGCAGCTCTTCAACAAATCAAAACAACAAAAAGAACAAGCAGAAAAAGCTTATTTTTTGCTGAAAATTTGAGAAAAACTTATTTTTGGGCACAAATTTTGAGGAGGCAAATTTCGGCACAGAAATCGAGGTCTGTCCGTATAATCCATATGGCAGTCTGTACATCCGTACGGTCCGTACAGCACGTACAGCAAGTTTCCAGGTTGTTTGTTGGGCTGAAAACAGATAAGTTTGCTTGCTGGAAATTTTATTTTGCTGAAATTTTCACTGTAAAAAGGCATTTTCCAGAAATAAAGAAGAGCTCTCAAACTGGTTTTCCCCAAGAGTTGTAGGGGTTTTTTCCAGGGTCACATTGACCAAAAATATCAGTGTTTTAATGTGTTTTAATGGTTGTTTATTACTGCTGATTTTTATTTCTGCAATTTCCAGCATTCTGTAAATTTTCCAAAATTTGTGTTTTCAGCAAATTTATTTTTTCCAACTTGTTGAATGTATGTTTATGGGAAAGGGCATTTAACTACATGGGAGAAATAAGGAGAAACTGAAAACCGGGGTGGGAAAACAGAAATTTTTACAATAATAACCTAAGATTTGTCTCCCTATACCTTCTTAATGTTGGTCGATATAGCTCGGACAAATGTTCTAGCCTCAAGTGGTGTTAGTGAGGCTAGGAACAAAAGAATAGAAAATATCTCCAAGCCCAAGTTATTCTTTTGAATGTAAATGTCTTAATTACATTAATTAATAAGTTTTAATTATTTTCCTATGTTTTAACTTAGGGAAATAAATTAATTAATTAGTAATAATTGAGACATGGTTGATTTTCCTTTAGAGACTTCTAGTAAAGTTTATGAGTGATCTTGGCCATCGATTATATCATTTCAAATCTAGATGTTGGCCATTGATTTTTCAACAAGAGATTATAAAGGAAATGATGGGAAACTTTTGAGATCATAATGATCATTGTGTGAGGATTGACACTAGTGAGTGTTTCAACAATCGCTGAAGCAATGAATATTTTTGGGGTATTTTTGCATCAATATTGTTCCAGTTTTCGAGATCCTAATCCTACTCCTACTTGGCAATGAAGATCCTAATCCTAAACACAAAAAGCATACAGGAAGGTCAAGTTGTTGAGGTCATGAGGGTTCCAGGAGAGGCCAAGTTTTCTCTAAGGCAAAGGTTGCCAGGAGGAGGCCATACAGATTGCCAGGAGGGCCATACGAGTTGCCAGCACAACCAAGAGGCTAATTCCGTCCATGCGAGCATCAGAGAGCTAAAGGAGCTGCATATGTGATGTTGTACATGCTGTATTTTCCAAGAGAGGCCATGTCAGGTTGCTGAGGGAGGTCGTAAGCCTTCTAGTGGTTAAATTGACTTGTGGAGGTGAAGAGATATTTTGTCGAAGTTTTGCCACGGTTTGGAAAGCAATATTGTAATATTCATCAATTGCAAAATTTGTTGAAGATTAATAAAACTCTCAAATCTGAAGAAATGATTTTCCCTTTGGGTTTTTCCCAAGAACGTTTTGTCCAAAAATATTGTCCATTGGAAAATTTAAATTTATATTTTTTCCTCCAAAATTGTTCAAGTCGGCCTCTCTTCTGTTCAAGCCGGTTGGGCCTCTTAGAGGCACCCATTCGACCCTCCTTGATGACTATATATAGGAGACACTTTCTCCTCATTTGGGCATTCGATTTTCTCATAAGATCTCTATTCTAGCAAAAGGAGAGGGAGCGTTTGGAGGCTGAATTTTTGAGAAACCACTGTCACTTGTGGGAAGACTCATTGTTGGTTAAATCTTTCTTGATACCCTATTTTTGGTTGATGTAATTGATGAACTGAATATTCACTCATATGGAAAGCTTTTTGTGTTTTCCCCTCGTGGGGTTTTGTTGAGAAATCTAGGGCAGCTAGATTAGGTGATTTGACGCAAGAGGACACAAGATATAGGCGATCAGCCAGGGCCAAAACCTCTCCAACTGAGAGGAAAAACCACAAGAATTATTTTCTTATAGATCTTCAATTGACAACTTCCAAGACCTAGACCCTTGACCAAGACTCCAAGACCAAGTTAACCTTCCTTCTTGATTTTCACAACTTCCAACAACAAACTCAAACTTCGATCCCCAGCATCAATTTCTGCAACTTCGACCTTGATGCAAATTCACAGCTTTGACCTTGCAGCTTCATAGCTTCTACCAAGAAACAACTTCACAACTTCGATGCACCTTCAGAATTTCGTCTTGCCCAGTAACTATAGAAACCCTAACAAGAGAGAGAGAGAGAGAGAGAGAGAGAGAGACCCAAAACTCCGATATTGTTCTTCTTCTTCTTTGTCCCTTTCCAGCGTATATCTTGAGGAGATCGAACTTGCTTGAGAGTGTT
Source organism: Pinus taeda (assembly GCA_000404065.3). Lineage (NCBI taxonomy): Eukaryota > Viridiplantae > Streptophyta > Pinopsida > Pinales > Pinaceae > Pinus > Pinus taeda. The sequence continues at coordinate 6,882 of APFE031472382.1, forward strand.
TCCAAATGAGGTCGAGTTCCTTCTTTTATATAGCCTTTTGAGGGGTACAAATTGTTTTCTTTAGGCCGACTTGTCCCTTCATCTAAGCCGACTTGATCTTTGTGCCATAACGAGGTCTTGGAGGGTCTTTTGACTCTACTTTGACTCAAATACAATATGTAACATGCCTAAATGGGTCTTCAATACATAGCAATGACTCAAATGACTTTATGACAAACCTAGAAGCACTCAATGGGTGCTTGAGCTAAAAATAAATTTCCCTTGAGCATGATACCCATGCCTCAAGAATAACAATAATAAATTTATTTTTCTCTTTTCATTAAATACATAAAATCATGATTACATATGTCATTATGAAGACCGAACCTAGTTACATATTTCAACACTCCCTCTTAATTAAGGAGGTATTCATAATCCATACAAGGTACTTAACATTCTCAGTCTGAAGAATTCTCTTAAGAAGAGTTGGATTGGTAGCCTATCTATTTAGCATCATATCAACCAGCATTGTCAAATAGCAAGGCCTTGACTAACAACTCTATCTCTCCACAAGATCATACCACAAAGTTGGTGAGACCAATGACTAATAGAAACCATCATCATTGTCTCTCAAGGCACATACCCCATGCTGGTGTTCACAAGGTATGTCCTCCCAGGACTAGTCTTATCTTGGATTCCCAGTCCTCAAAGAATATTGGTCCTCTACGACTACTCTTATCCTGGATGCCCTACCTCATCGTCAAAAGAATATTGGATGTCAGATGTTTACCAGTCGTCCTTTCTTTTTTCCAAAGTGAAGATAAGAATGATGTGTCTATTGAGAATGGATAATAATAAAATACTATTGACCAAATTCAGATCTAACTACTTGGAATACTTTATTATATTTATTGGAGAGGGAAAATGAATTTAAAATGGTTAAATTACTTTATTTAGAAATAATTAACAAATAAAATGATTTATTAATTATTTCATGAAAAGCAAGAAAGGTGTGAAATCCAAATCATTATTAAATCGCAATTTAATAGTTATTCTAATAATAGAAATAAGGAAATTCAAATAAATAATGATTTATTTAAATATTCTTAAGGCATTTAGTCAAATGTGACAAGGAATAATTATTTAATAATAATTCCTAGAGAAAATTAAATAAATAATGATTTATCTAATTATTCTCATGGGTTTTTTTATTTAAATCAGAAAATAATTTAATAAAAGTTGTTTACTAAATTATTTTCCACAGTGAAAGTGATTTTACTATGGTAAAATCAAATCCACATGGTGTATTTCGATCCACCTAGTTAGAAATGGCTAGATGATAATTTTTTGGTGATAATAGCAAGGACTACCCAGAGCTTGGAGGAGGCACACTTGGGACTTAAGGAGTGAGGGGAGTTTGGGACTGAGATTTGGGGAGGAGCCTGGGAGAGTATTTGCTTGGAGATTGAAGCTACTTTTGGGGCTATTTACAACAAGATTGATAGATGGGTCGAATTATCCAGTAGCAAAGCCACAGAGGGAAAAGAGGGTCGAAAATCCACGGTCAACCATACCCCAATTCCTTCATGGGTTATTCTAGGTATTTGGTGGAGAGCCCGGGGTTAATTTCCTAGAATTTTCTAAGCATCGTAAGAGGCCCTAACAATAGTTCTTCACAGCCAACAGCGTATTTCTGAGCTATTCAGTGCAAAGCTAGGAGAGAGCAGCAACAAATTTGAGAGGGACTTCTTATTGTTCATTTGGGCTTAACTAGCTTGCCTTGACTCATTGTACCCTCTTCGTATTATAATAAAATGGCTCAACAATGTAGTTTTTGGCGCAATTTCATGGACTGATTCATGTGTTTGATTTTCGTGGTTTTTATGTCTATGTATGCTTTATTATTTACTGTAAAAATTCTCTAGGAATTTTACAATCAAGGATAATGAACCCATTCCTATAAAAGGAATGTACCCAAGCTCCCTCATAACCAAGGTCTTGTCCAAGCTCCCTCTTAACTAGGGATTTTCAACAACTCACTAGTTCTTCAGTGGAGATCATGGTACCTTCAACTGCTTGAAGAGCTCCTCCTTTCGATGTCATGAATTTCATATTTATCATTATGGAGCCTTCATCTTTTGGGACTTCTTCTTAGGGCATTTTCCATCCATCACTTTCCTTCATGAACTATGTCAATCATGTCATCCTTTTCTTCATTGGAAAGTGGTCTTCTAATCCACATCTAACTCTTCTTCATACAACTACCTCTTCCAAGTCATGTTTCCTTTAGGACCTTTCATCAAACCACATGAGTGCTAGTTGTAGGCGACATCTACAACTATCTTACAGTAGGCCCTGTATCAACCCATCCAAATGTTATTCAAAACTAAAAAATGAACATCAAATCAAAGTTTCCTTTTGTGATGGCCCTTCATCATGACATCTTCTTGTAGCAACATCAACATCCTGCATACATATTGACACATCTCCAAGATATTCAAAGTCAAGTGTCTCCATTCTTTCCAGAATTCATTAGGGTCTTCATACTTTTTCCATGGAGATTTCATGGTAAATTCTCCTAGTCATCAAATGTTGATTTCCTTTTCTACATGGTCATAGTTGCATCTTTCACGGTCTCTTCTTTCTTATTTCACATATTGTTCCCAAGAAACTTTCATCCATAGTTCCTTCATCTTTGTCAACCACCTCATATTCCATATGAGGACGTATTATGTTGAATTCATCTAGTAAATATGTGAACCATGCCCTCATGCATCTTTCCAAACAAGGAGAACCCTTTTTTCTTCTTTTGATCATGCTCATGAGATAGAAAATTTACCCATGCAACCATATGACGACATGACTCAATTAAATACGTACATACATACCTCTTTCCTTCTTTTGGTCATCTAGGCTTCCTTTAGAACCTTCCTTTCCTTGATTGTGAGTACTTCAACCATCTTGACATGTTGCATTCCTTTGTCATCATGTCATTATTCTTCCAAACAATGAATCCCATACAAGGTGGAATTCTCAGCGAGGCACTTGCTTCTTCCAAGAAGTGACTCTTCGAATGCAGATCCCAAAGGAGGATCTTGATTATCCTTATCCTACAAATGCTTCTTCCTAATGATGTACTACTTTCTTCTAACCATAAGTACTACTTATGCTTTCAAAGAGGTTACCAAGAACTACTTCCTTCTATGATGAATACTACAACCATGTAGACTTCTACTTCAGCTACCTTTCAAGCTTTTATAAGGATGTTTTGAGCTCTTGCTTTAATCATATGCTTCTAATATGATGCCATCTTCTACTAAGATGCATCTCTCATAATGCTTCTCATCTTAATTGCCATGGCGGAGGTCTTTTCACCTTCTACTTCTCCTTGCTATGTATTGGAGAAACCCTAATAGTGAAGATCTATACCTTTCAATTTCTTCTCACTAGGTTCTTCCACTTCTTCAATGATATGAGCCTCATTTCCTTCTTTCCTCTTGTTGTCCTTCTTGAACCTTGGACAATTCCTCTTGTAGTGCCCATATTCTCGATAACCATAGCATTGGATCTTTGCCATATTCTTCTTCTTTTTCTAAGGACCTAACTTCCCAAACTTTCTTTTTCTCTTAGCCATGGCAATAAATGCTTGAACTTGTTCATTTGATCTCACATCGTTTTTGCCTTCAACTTGGTTTCTTCAATCTTACATAATGACCAAAGTTCATTGAATGGGGTAGCTTCATTCTTTCCATATATGCTTGATGTAAAGTTTCCCCATTCCTCTGGTAGTGCATTGAACACTATGGTGGTCATTTATTTATCAGACATTATTTTTCCCAACTCTTCTAGTTGGTCTCTTATTTCTAATACCCTTATAAAGTATGAGGTTGTTCCATCTTCCTTTGATATCGTCATCCTGTAGAGTTATTGTCTTAATGACACCACTTCTCTAGTAATACTTATAGAAAACAATTCTACTAGCTTCCCGTATATTTCTTTTGATGTCTCCAACTTTGATACGTATGGTCTAAGGGGACCTTGATGGATTCTATAAGGATCCTTTGAGCCCTTACTTCCCCTTTCATGTACGTCACTAGAGCTTGAGCTTCTTCCTTTGGTGGTTTAGTGATTGAACCCTTAATATGATCAATGACTTCATTTTCAATGAGGATCAAATCTGTGCTCTTCTTCCATGCAAGAAATTTTGATGACCCAACCAATTTGTTGCTTTCCTTGCAAAATGAAGTCATTTTGATAGATTCAAATGTGGACATCAAGATACTTACTTGTGAAAATACTTCTTGATGACAATATCTTCAACTTGATGCCTCCTTGATTTTGACGATGATGTTGATAATAGAAGATGCCTCCCTTCAAAAGTTCTCCTTCAAAGAGGGGGATCACCTTGGTTCCTTGATGATTATGACAACGCCTTCTCCTTGATGAGCTTCCCTTTCTCAAATTCAACTTTAGTGAAATTTGTCTTCCAATAGTTGCAACTTCTTCTTCGACCTCTTTTTTGACCCCTGCAATTTGACTACAATTTTCAATCACTGCAAAAACCCTAATTTCTGCACGTGTGGGAGAAAGGCAAATATTTTATCCTTCTCTCTTCTTCGCTTGGATATAGGCTTCTTCTTTTGCAACTCGGTTCGCAAGATGGCTTGTCTTCCACTTGTTTTCAGCCTCCTTAGGTGACTGTAATAATTCGGCTTCCGCTGCAACAAATGAGCCCTAATCTCCTTGCATTTGTGAACAAGAATAACCCAAAATAGAACCAAAATTACTTTGATCCTTTTATCTTATTGACGATTGATGCTCTTGACGATATTGTAGTGCTTCGGCCCTTAAGTGTCCTTTAAGTTGATTTTCCTTGTGTTATCACCTTAGCTTTGATACCATGTTGAGAAATCTAGAACAACTAGATTAGGTGATTTCTCTTAATTTGATAATTGCTTGTGATGTATTTTTACATTTACTTGATTTATTTCTTCTTTCACTTGATTATTATTAGTGGTCTTATCATCAAATAGCTACCAAATAACAAAGAACAATGAGACAAGAAGATATAAGATACAAGCGATCAGCCAGAGTCGAAACCTCTCCAACTGAAAGGAAAACCCACAAGAATTGTTCTCTTCTTATAGATCTTCAATTGACGAATTCCAAGACCTAGACCCTTGACCAAGACCAAGTCAACAACTTCCAACAACAAACTTCGATCTTCCAGCAACTTCGACCCCCAACAACAATTTATGCGACTTCGACCTAGTAGATTCACAACTTCGACCTTAATGCAGATCCACAACTTCGACCTTGCAGCTTCACAACTTCAACCTAGAAGAAACTTCACAACTTCGATGCAGCTTCACAATTTCATCTTGCCCAGTAACTATAGAAACCCTAACGTGAGAGAGAGAGAGACCCAAAACTTTGATCTGGTTCTTCTTCTTCTTCGTCGTCCTTTTCCAGCTTCTATCTTGATGAGATTGAACTTGCTTGAGAGTGTGTCCTAATGAGGTAGAGTTCCTTCTTATACATAGGCTTTTGAGGGGTACGGATTGCTTTCTTTAGGCCGACTTGTCCCTTCATGTAAGCCGACTTGATCTTTGTGCCATGACGAGGTCTTGGAGGGTCTTTTGACTCTACTTTGACTCAAATAAATTTTATTTACAATATGTAACATGCCCAAATGGGTCTTCAATACATGACAATGACTCAATTGACTTTATGAGAAACCTAGAAGCACTCATGGATGCTTGACCTAAAAAAAAAATTCCCTTGAGCATGATACCCATGCCTCAAGAATAACAATAGTAAATTTATTTTTCTCTTTTCAGTAAATACATAAAATCATGATTACATATGTCATTATGAAGACCGCACCTAGTTACATATTTCAACAGGTTTTGCCCTAGCCTCAAGCCTAATTTTTGTCTCTTGTCTCTTTGTTGCACTGTTATCTTTACTGCTTTTTTCATGTGTTAATGGTTGAATTTTCTTCTCTTCTTACTGATAATCAATAATGGATAATGAATATGTAATTAATGCTAACTAATCTTAAATAGTAGTTATATGTTGAAGAAAATGCTTCTAGTTTGTGTATGCTAGATATCAACATGGTATCAAAGATTGGTTCAATCTAAGAGCAGTCTTCAGTCAAAAGGAAGAATCTGGTCCGAAGGTCTAACAGTGGAAAACTAATCTGAGTTTCAAGGATAATCAGTGGCTACAGTCTGAGTTACACTGAGGCCAATCCAAAGCACAAGATACTAAGTGATTGATCCAATTAGTATTGGCAAGTGTTGGTTGATTTATGTGCTAGAAAAGAAGTCTGTCCTGCAAGTCATACCTCTATTGTGGCCACTAAAAACTCGGCCTAAAGGAGGCCTCATACACCTCAAAACTGAAACAAGAGTAGGCCGAAGGTGTAGCCACTGATTATCTTTCAGTCAAAAGGAAGAATCTGGTACGAAGGTCTAACAGTGGAAAACTAATCTGAGTTTCAAGGATAATCAGTGGCTACAGTCTGAGTTACACTGAGGCCAATCCAAAGCACAAGATACTAAGTGATTGATCCAATTAGTATTGGCAAGTGTTGGTTGATTTATGTGCTAGAAAAGAAGTCTGTCCTGCAAGTCATACCTCTACTGTGGCCACTAAAAACTCGGCCTAAAGGAGGCCTCATACACCTCAAAACTGAAACAAGAGTAGGCCAAAAAATCTATGACTGGAAGAGCAGGACTAAAGTATAGAAGGGGCCGAGAATCACAGTTTTTAGGTACATGACTATGGGAACAAGAGACTGACAAGTCTCTTTCTAATACAGACTGCAAGACGAGTTATCTCAGACAAGTGCCAGGAGAATACAGGCTTGTCTGGATGAGTTGAAGGGTTGCTCCTAATCTGATGGTGCTATGGACTTTGGATCTGTTACAAGACTTGGAATATCATATCTGGTCAAATATTGCTTACACCACTGAAGTGATCTATGATATTAGGACCTGAGTCGAGGAGATAATCTAGAAGGTGTTCCTGTAGCATAATCTTGAGTATGGTTCGACCTCAAAAGTGTTATAGTCCTCTGTTCATAAGGACGAAATTGACTTGCAAGAAGGGCTGAGCCACTATGGTAATGGATCAAGTCCTGGGATTTCCTCTTGAATGTGATCTTATGAGCTTGCATATCTCTATCAAAGCATCTAAATTCAAGTCAAGTAAATAAATGAAGTGAATCTGAAGTAGCATGCTATTGTAGAAGCTTGACCGAGTTCTGTGATCACTAGTCTAACCTCTGTCCAAAATTACAGGCAACTGTAATAGCATCCTAGGTCACAATGAAATAATCTGAGGTCACTGGAGAAGCCTTCATGATCACTACAGTAAGTATGCTTGTTCGAGTTGGTAACTATATCAAGAAACCCGAATTTGTCTGAGTGACTAGACTAAGATCTAGATGTAACCTCTCATGCAAATCTGAAGGACTAGATCGTGTGCTTACTGTTCAGTTGGGGTTGGTATCTAGGCCGAAATCCTAGAATCCTCAAAGATTACTTTACAGTGGTTTGTCACAAATGTTGGTGGATAGATGAAGTCATCAGAAATCCATATTATCATTCTATGGAGGGTATGTGATAACATCAAGATAGAGATCCATGTTATGGAGGTCCAAAGCATAGCATTTACATTTTATATATAAGGTCCAACACTGCTAGAAGGCCGAATTTAGGATTGTATTGAAATCCGAACTTATGGGGACCAAAATTAAAGTGTTTTGTGACCTCATTTCATCAGTCATCCGTGCTGCAGTGAGGTATGGTCACTTAGTTATGCTGCAACACCTATTGCATTAAGAACCTGGATAAATAAAGCATGCTTGTCACTTTGAAATCACAAGTCGGGTATATGCTTCATGATCAAGTGCTTAAGTTTTGGGCTGAAGTGGTTTCTTATGGATTGCACCTCTCAAGCATATGACTCTTACTGAATCTTAGAGTGGCATATGAACCATCTCTTCAGAGGGTTGTATCTTCGAAGAGAAGTCCTTTTTTTCCTAGTTTGCCTCATCTCATTTTGTTGATGATTTGTATGTTGAATAGTAGACGTCTCAAGTTATTCCTAGTGCATTTGCATCTCTTGCAGTGAACGTCATTCCTTGCATGAAGTACTTTATGATGACTCTTAGTATCGAAGGGCCTAATATTGGTGAAAATTTAGAAGTTTAGAGGTTTTGTGGCAAGAGATATTGGGCCAATTTTTCTCTTGTGGGAGAACCATGGCTGCTTCTTGTTGAGAAATCTAGGGGCAACAACATAGGATGATTTCTCTCTTCTTTGATAACTGTTTTTGGTATATATTTACTTCACCTAATTAGCTTCTTCTTTCACTTGATTATTATTAGTGTTTTTTCATAAAACAGCTATAAAACCATAAAGAACAATAAGACAAAGTACACAAGATATAGGCGATCAGCCAGGGCCAAAACCTCGCCACTCTCAGAGGAAAACCCACAAGAATTCTTCTTCCTATAGAATCTTCAAATGATGAATTTCAAGACCTAGACACTTGACCAAAAACTCCTCCAAGACCAAGTCAAATTCTGCCTTTTTCTTGTTAGGTCAACAAAGTCAACCTTAACTTAGAACTGCTGCAACTTCTACTTCTTCTTTTGACTTCAGACCTGCAACAGTGGACTGCTTCAATTCTCGACCTCCTGTAGCTTCCTGCAAATTTTGTACATGTGAGGTAATTAGGGCAATTTTAGCCCATCTTCTTATTCGCTTGACAAGGCTCCTTTTCTTCAAGACCTCGGCCTTCAATTTAAACTATCTTGGCACCAAATTTCAGCTCTTAGATATGACTACAATTCGATATATATTCTGCAGTGGGTGCCCTAGCTTCAGCCTGCACATGTGACAGTTGTTACCCAAAAACAGTTCTAAAAAGATACTTCTTCTTCGCTATATCTTCTCCTTTCTTCACTGCCTTCTGTGCTCTTGGTCGAGATTCTTGCGTGTGATTGATGCCCTCAAAGGTGATCGAATACCCTTGTTTATATATTCTTCTAGTCCCTTCAAAATAGGCTGACTTGTCACTGTTTCTTAGGCTGACTTGACGTGCTTGGAGGGTCCTTTGACTTTATTTTGACTCAAATAATTTCTTTTACAAAATGTAACATGCCCCAAATGGGTCTTTCATACATGACAATTTTCTAATGACTTGTAGACTCAATGACAAGCCCTAAGAGCTCACAATAGGAGCTTGACCTAAAAATAAATTTCCTTGAGCATGAAACCCATGTCTCAAGAACAACAATAATAAATTTATTTTTCTCATTACATCAAATACATAAAATCATGATTACATATGTCATTAGGAAGACCGAACCTAGTTACATATTTCAACACTCCCTCTTAACTATTAAATAATGTAACTAGGTTCTGTCTTCATAAATGTATTTGAATCATTACTTGTCAAAAGAATGGAAAAGAAATTTAATAATTGTAACAATGACTTATTAAAGCATGGGTTTCATGCTTGGGTCATCATTTTATTAGTCAAAGTCCCCATTGTGGACTCCTAGGATAAATATTGAGTCATTAGAGTCACTGCACATTTTATGAGACCCTGCTTGGGCTTTTGAACTATGTAAAAAGAGTTATTTTTGGGTCAATAAGGAATTATGTCACCTCCACACCAAGTCAGCGTCAAGGAGATCCAGTAGGCCTCCACTTGGCAATTCGACCTCATCAGAGGCCTACATATTGGAGCAGATCGAATTCATTTGGACACACTCTCTCTCACAAGTTCAATATCCAAGAAAGAGCTCAGAAAAAGTGCAAAGTAGGAGAAGGAAGCTAAAAGGAGCGTGAAGTTGATCAAGAAGGAAAGGACAAAATAGAAGTTTTTGGCTGCCTCCCTCTCTCTCATGTGGGCTACTTTAGGAGATCAAAGTCTCTTTGTCAAAGTTGAAGTTGTTGTTGCTGCCAGTTGTTGCATGTTGTTGCCAAGTTGAAGTTGTTGGGGTCGAAGTGCTGTTATTGCTAGGTCAAAGGTTTAGATCGAAGAAGGAAGGGTTGACTTGGTGTGGAGGAGGTCTGTGTCTAGGTTGAAGAGTCTCAAGAAAAACTATTGAAGGAAGAGATTTTTGACTGAGTTTCCCCTAGATAGGGGTTTTGCCCTGGTAGAGTGCCTACATCTTGTGTCTTGTGTTTTTGTGATCTTCATACACATAATTTGGTAATTGCTTGAGGAAAGATAATACAACAAATAAGTAAAAGAAACCAACGTAATTCACAAGTAATTATCAAGAAAGAGAAATCTAACCCTAATTCTACTAGCATTGATTTCTCAACATTAACTAGGGAGGTATTCATAATCCATACAAGGTACTTGGACATTTTCAATCTGAAGAATTCTCATAAGAAGAGTCAGATTGGTAACCCATCAGTTTATCATCATATCAACCAGCATTGTCACATAGCAAGGCCTTGACTAACAACTCTATCTCTCCACAAGATCAAAGCACAATGCTTGGCAAGACCAATGACTTATAAACACCATCATCACTGTCTATCAAGGCACATACCCCACCCAAGTGTTCACAAGGTATGTCCTCCAGGACTATTCTTATCTTGGATTCCCAATCCTCAAAGAATATCGGTCCTTTACGACTACTCTTATCTTGGATGCCCTACCTCATCCTCAAAGAGTATCAGATGCCAAAAGTTTACCCAATCCTCCATTCTTACTTCCAAACTGAAGACAATAATGATGTGTCTATCTCTCCCTCTCAACTAGGGAGGATATACCCATTCCTACGAAAGAATGTACCCATTCCTATGAAGGAATGTACCCAAGCTCCCTCTTAACCAGGAACTTGCTTCCAACAACTTTCTGCTCTAGGTGGAGATCATGGGACTATTAGCTGCTTATGGGGCTCCTTCCTTCAATGTGACAAAGTTCATCTTTAACATTATGGAGCCATCATATTTTGGGACTTCTTTGTAGGGCATCGACCATCCATCACTTTCCTTCACAAACCATGTTAGTCATGTCATCCTTCTCTTCATCGAAAAGTGATCTACTAGTCCACATCTGACTTTCCCTTCATACAACTACCTTTTCCATGTCATGTTTTCTTTAGGATCTTTCATCCTACCACAAGTACTAGTTGTAGGTGACATCCACAATTCTTTTTTGGTAGTCCTGTATTAGCCCATCCAAATATTGTTCAAAAATAGAAATGAGCGTCAAATAAAAATCACCTTTTGTGATGGCCCTTCATCATGACATCTACTTGTTGCAACATCAACATTCTGGATACATATTGACACATCTCGAAGATATTAAATGTCAAGGGTTTCCTTCCTTTCCAGACTTCATCCGAGTCTTCATACCTTTTCCATGGAGATGTCATGGTCAATTCTTCTATTCATCAGATGTGATTTCCTTTTCTACATGATCATATTTGCATATTTCATGATCTTCTTCTTTCTTTCTTCACATATTGCTCCCCAAGAACTCGCATCCATAGTTCCTTCATCTTTGTCAACCACCTCATATTCCATATGAGGACACATTATGTTGATTTCATCTAGTAAATATGTGAACCATGCCTTCATGCATCTTTTCAATGAAAGAGATCCCTTTCATTTGGTCATACTCATGAGGTAGAGTATACACCCATGCTATCTGCAACTATATAATAACATGACTTAATCTATCAAACATATGCATACATACCTCTTTTCTCCTTTTGTTCATCTTCCTTTCCTTGATTGAGAAAACTTCAACCATCTTGACATGTTGCATTCCTTTGTTATCGTATCATCAGTCTTCCAAACAATGAATCTATGCAAGGTGGAATTCTCAGTGAGACACGTGCTTCTTTCAAGAGGTGAACCTTCTAATGAAGATTCCAATGGAGGATCTTGATTATCCTCATCTTGCAAATGCTACTTCCTAAAGATGTATGATGAGCTCTACACTAGATGACTTTCTTCTACCCATAAGTACTACTTATGCTTTCAATGAAGTTACCAAGAGCAAGTTCCTTACCATGGTGGCTACTACAACCATGTAGACTTTTACCTCACTTATATTTCAAGCTTCTTGTACTAATGTCATGAGCTCTTGCTTCAATCGTATGCTCTTATGATGCCATCCCTAAAATGATGCATCCTATCATGCTTCTAATGTTTCCTGCCATGATAGCTATACTTTACAAAAACTAAAAAGAACTAAGTGGAGAAGATTATCTCAATCATAGTAAAGATATTTCACCTCCTCCTCTGATTTCTTCTTTTCAGTTTCTTCCACTTCTTCGATGATATGGGCTTCTTCCCTTCCTCTTTTATTGTTGTCCTTCTTGAGTTTAGGACAATTTCTCTTGTAATTCCCATATTCATGACAACCATAGCATTGGATTTTCGACATATTTTTCTTGTTTTTCTAAGGATCAAACCTTCCAAATTTTCCTTTCTTCTTAGCCATGGCAGTAATGCTTGTGCTTGCTTGTTTTATCCTACATTGCTTTTTGCTTTCAACTTGGTTTCTTCAATTTTACACAATGACCAAAGTTCACTGAATCGGGTAGCTTCCTTCTTTCCATAGATGCTTGATGTAAATTTTCCCCATTCATCTGGTAGTGCATTGAGCACTATGGTGGTCATTTCTTTGTCGGACATTATTTCTCTCAACTCCTGTAGTTGGTCTTTTATTTTTGATACCCTCATAATTATGAGGCTATTCCTTTTTCCTTTGATATCTTCATCTTGTAGAGTTCTTGTCTTAATGATATTACTACTTCTCTTGTAGTACTTACAGAGAACAATCTTACTAGCTTGTCATATATTTCTTTTCAAGTCTCTAATTTTGATACATAGGGTATGAGGGGGTCCTTGATAGATTCTATAAGAATCCTTTGAGCCCTTACTTACCCCTTCATATACTTTGCTAGAGATTGAGCTTCTTCTTTTGGAGGCTTAGTGATTGAACCCTTAACATGATCAATGACTATGTTTTCCATGAGGATCAAATCAGTCCTCTTCTTCCATGCAAGAAAGTTTGACGACCCAACCAATTTGTTGCTTTCCTTGCAAAATGAAGCCAATTTGATAGTAGATTCATTCATAAATATAAAGGTACTTACTTGTCAAGTGAAGATGCTTCTTGATGATAATATCTTCAATTTGATGCTTTCTTGATTTTGATGATAATAGAAGATGTCTTCCTTCAAAAGTGATAGAGAGGGAGATTTGATGATGACGTCTTCCTTCAAGTGTAGAATCCTTCTTTGAATGAACTAGGGTTTTGAGGTCTTCTTTAGCAACTTCCTTCAAGATGATGATGCAGTCCTTGTCCTTGAGGTGGCTTTGAGATGAGTAGTCTGTCTTGATGATTGATACTTTTAATGATCTTCTAGTGCTTTGACCCTTGAGTGTCCTTCTTTAAATTACCTTTACTTGACTTGTCACCTTAGCTCTGATACCATGTTGATCTAAGGGTAGCAACATAGGATGATTCTCTTTTCTTTGATAACTGTTTGTGGTATATTTTTACTTCACTTAATTAGCTTCTTCTTTCACTTGTTTATTATTAGTGTTTTCTTCATCAAACAACTACCAAACCCTAAAGAACAATAAGACAAAGGACACAAGATATAGGTTATCAGCCAAAGCCAAAACCTCTCCACTTTAAGGGGAAAACCCACAAGAATTCTTCTTCTTATAGAATCTTCAATTGATGAATTCCAAGACCTAGACCCTTGACCAAAAACTCTTCCAAGACCAAGTCAAATTTCGCCCTTTTCTTGTTAAGTCAATAAAGTCAACATTAACTAAGAACTGCTGCAACTTCTACTACTTTTGACTTCGGCCCTGCAACAGTGGACTACTTCAATTCTTGACCTCCTGTAATTTCCTGCAATTTTTGCACGTGTGAGGTAATTAGGGCAATTTTAGCCCTTCTTCTCCTTCGCTTGACAAGGCTCCTTTTCTTCAAGACTTTGGCCTTCAATTTAGACTATCTTGGCACCAAATTTCGGCTCTTAGGTATGACTATAATTCGATATATACTTTGCAGTGGATTCCCTAGCTTAAGCCCACACTTGTGAGAGTTTTTACCCAAAAACAGTCCTAAAAAGATACTTTTTCTTCCTCGCTCTATCTACTCCTTTCTTCACTTCCTTCTGTGCTCTTGGTCGAGATTCTTGTGTGTAATCGATGCCCTCAAAGGTGATTGGCTACCCTTGTTTATATAATCTTCTAGTCGCTTCAAAATAGGCTGATTTGTCATGTAATGTTCTTGGGATT
>APFE031472382.1:26663-94594 GCA_000404065.3 Pinus taeda
TCGATCTCCTCTAAGATCAGATTCAGATTATGGACAATGCATGGTGTCCAAAATATGTTGTCATACCTCCCCTCAATAATCAAACCTGCAGCTTTGCACACTGGTGCATTATCCGTGATAACTTGCACCACCTTGTTAGCCCCTATTTGTTCAATAGCTTTTATAATAACATCAGCAATGAACTGTGCATCTTTCACCTCTCCTGAGCAGTCTTCTGCCTTGATAAACATTGCTCCTTTGGGGAAGTGGCAATGATATTTATCAATGGTCTGCGCCTCATATCTGTCCAACCATCTGAGACTATGGTAACCCCAGAGCTACTCCAGGAAGAACGAATTGGAGCTAAAACGTCCTCCACAAGTTCCTTCTCATTTTTGAGAAGCTGGGTTCTGACTTTCTCATAGTTGGGCCCCTTGTACCCTTGAGGAGCTTTGTTAACTGCCCTTATCATATCTTGCCAGTAAGTAGAGCGAACAACATTGAATGGGATACCACATGCATAAATGCACCTGGCCACTCTGGAATCAGCTTCTTCTCTTGCTTGCACATTCACCAATCTAGCAATTCTGCTATCTTGAACTGATTGGGATGCCCCTGAGCCTCTGGTATGTTTGGGTGTTGCTTGTTCATGTTCTTGAGTGTGACCAGCTCTCCTCTTTCTTGCTTCAACTACAATCCTTGGCTCAATGTTAGATGTAGTCTGAGTATGCTCATCATGTCGTCTCTTAGTACCATCCGCCTCATCTTGCTCTCTTTGATATGCCCTCCTTACCAACGGATCTGATGTTTTTGTGCAACCCAGAATCCCCTGTCCTCCTCCATGCAACAGATGCGCCTTCACTCTTGGGTAGGAGCCCTTGTACGTATTATTGCAAAGAGTGCATCGCCATTCCCATGAGCCACCACCTCCACATTTTTGAAGCTTCGTCACATGCCTCCAATAGAGGATAAATATTTAGCCTTGGGTTGCCTAGGCGTTTGAAGTTGCAGCTCACTTGGCTGAAGCTTTGCTGCAAAAATAATTTAAAAAAACAAATCTGTAAATTTAATAAAATTTAAAACGTTTTTCTATTTTTGGCTGTATAAAACCCTAGAATAATTTAAAGAAATAGTAAGAAAAAACTAACAAAATGAATGTGGCTTACCCAAATTAATTTTCTGTGGCTGAAACTACCCTAAAATGCCAGAAAAGAGGAGAAATATGGCTGTAGTTGAGCCAAATCTGCTGCAAAAATAAATTTAAAAAACAAATCTATAAATAAAAAATGTATTTCATATTTCTCGCTGCATAAACCCTAGAAAAATTGAAGAAATAGTAAGAAAAAACTAACAAAATGAATGTGGCTTACCCAAATTAATTTTCTGTGGTTGAAACTACCCGGAAATGCCAGAAAAGAGAAGAGAAATATGGCTGTAGCTGAGCCAAATTTGCTGCTACAGAAATCTCCTGCTGAAATCTCCTTCTCTTGCTGCTGAAATCTCTCTCCCGCTGCTGAAATCTACTTTGCTCACTACTCAAAACACCAGCTACTGAAACAACTGCCAATCTCCAAGAGAAACTCCTTGTTGAATAGTGTGATGAGAGAATGAGAGACACTGCTCTTTTATAACTTTAGAAATGGTTTCTAGAACAGCTTAGAAACCCTTAAAAAAATTTAAAACTAATTAGAAAAAAAAAAAAAAAAAAAAAATTAAAAAAACAAGTATTTTTTGGAAACGCGACCTGTACGGGCCTGGAACGCGTTTCCGGACCGTACGGGCACGTTTCCATTATTCGGGAAACGTGCCGTACGGCCGGAAACGCGTTTCCAGGCCGTACGGTACGCCGAAACGCGTTTCCGTTTTGTTTCCGGGCAGAAACGCCCTCTGTACCTGCGTTTCCTGCAACTTAGGTTTTCAGACCTGATCTATATGCTACAGACATCTATGTTTGAGCTACAACAATAATTAAGTTCATAACAGTGACATAGCAACTCATTAATAAACATATTTTGCATTTATATTACCACTTGTGTTTATTAGGCTTATATTTTGGGTCATTTTTCTACTACTGCAATCTCTTGTTTATTGGTTGCTCTATAGTTTTGATTTACACCATTGGCATCTATTTTCACTCTTACATAAGTGCTCTAATTGATTATTGATTAACAACTGCCTTGGCTAATTGCTTTAAGTAACATTGTGCTCTCATTACTATTTAGATACATTGCTCATTGGTGAATTGAATCTCTCTTGTGGATTTCATAGTCACGTTTTATCACAAGTGTGATAAGATTGTGTATCTAATTGGCATATTGGTTATTCATTGACTATAATCCTGAAGTTTCTAATTGTATCAAAGTAGCATTGATCTTGTCTTTGAAGCAATTGTCTATTGATATTTCTTGTCACATTTTCTGGCACCATTGAATATTGAGCACTTTCTCTTGTGGTTGAGGTTGCTTGTTGTTTAAGTATTTCATAATTGAAAGATCATTGTAATTAAATACTTAAGTGATTAAGTAATCTCACCTTAAGAGCACTCACCCACCTCTTGCACTTACATACTAGGATTAGTCCCTTGCATTAATTAATCTACTTCCAGACATAAGTTTGGTCGACAAAGAATAGGACCACCTTTCTCATCTAGCTTGAGGAGCCTAGCACCTCTTTATTGGTTAACACGGTGACCTTGCAGTCGCCAAAGCCACAGTCTCTGCAGCACCAGAGGCATCAGGTCGTTAGAACCTAAGGGAAGGTATCGTTAACCAAGCCTTAGCCTACTACCCCTTGGCTTCTCTCTCACAACCTACTCTAGAGACTAGCTTCAAAACAGTTAAGAGAAAGGATACACTTAGAATAGGCATATAAACTAAAATAAACCAAGATTTTGTATCTCACCTAATTTGTAGGGCTTGCATCTCCAAGCAACAACTATTCATCTGGTCATTTGGCATATAATTGATATAAAGCAAGTGATTGACTCTGTAAGGCACTGGTCTCACATAATAATCTAATCTAACCTTTAAAATCTTGCTAAATCAATCAATTGACTAGGCTATTCAGTTGTGTTTCCCAGATTCGTTGGTTGCCAACAAGTCTTGCACTCTCTCATATTCATAGGGACCACCCTCCATAGCCTACTGTTGGGAGACAACCATAACGGACAAGGTAGGGATCAAAGTGACAACCCCCGCCTTGAGCCATTGTCGAACCGTGCCTTTACAATTTGAGAGACAACACAACCCAACTAAATTAAAGTTGTGGACAACAAAATGTCTATAGACAATTGAAGTTATATCATTTTGTTTCTATGAGGAAATTTTATCAATCAAAAGAATATATACAAGTATTTGACAAAAGCATAAGCACACAATTTAAGGTTAATCATGAGTGTCCTAAAATTGAGATGAAGCAAATTACAAAGATATCTTGTCATCATTCCAATCATAAAAGTCATTTGCAATTGACCAATCAACTTATCAATGCCAACATTACTCCAAACAAACCCACACTATTTTACACTTTGAAGAATCAGAATTTTAATACAACTTGGAGTCAAAATCGAAGACATACTTGGACTCAGAGCCAAGAACCATTCAAGAATCCTATTGATCTGCAATCCCCCAAAAAGTCTACCTATAATGGATTGATCCTTCTAAAATGTCACAATGTTATTTAAAACTTTGATGGTCTTTTCATCTTGTTTCTTCAACTACTTCAAGGATGAAGCAACTCAATGGGGTGGCATATAATGAACATAGATTACATTGATATAAATGTGTTGATTTTTATTAATGTAGGGTTGTGTGACTGTCTTTTGGCTCGATGATGTCTCTTAGACACTATTTATATGGCAATCTTCTTGATCACACAATCCCTACTATATCATTTCAATTATTAAATATAAATTCATGAACCATTTGGTTGATTACAACTAATCATGTCCTAGTTCGATGTGTATTATCAATGGAGTATCCTTATTGTAGCTCATGAACCATTGCTGTTGTTTCAGTTTGAAGTGTATTACATAAAGTGTATCCTTATAATGGCTCATCTATGCCTAGTAACACTACTAAGTATGATGCGTAAGTGGTTTTCTTGCTTCTTGTCATTTCAAGATACAAAACTTAAAACGAATAAAAGATTGTAATGAGTCTAATTTTAAAGGACTTTCAAAATGCTATTAGATATTGGTAAAGAAGCTTCAAGAGTCTCTCTCTCTCTCTCTCTCTCTCTCTCTCTTCCTTCTTGTGTGTGTGTGTTTCTTTACTAGTTGTGGTAGGCATTTGAAAAATACAAGCAACAAAAAATGCTTTACAATTTCTCCAAATTAGATAAAAATGCAAAATAATACCTGTGGATCTAGCATAGTCCTTATTGCCTCAGTGAGTGTTTCAATCGTGAGTTGACCAATTGGTATGGGTCGTGGACCAACACCTTTATTATGAACCCTATCGCCCCAAAAAAATTGATCACCGAAAAATGGTACAATTGTTGTTGGGCACTACAACACAAAAACCTCAGTCAATCATTACAAGCAAAGGCAAAAAAATCAAGCATGAAATATCAGGTGACGAGATCAACCACACAATACCAACAAGTCATATTTATTTTGAAACCACCTCAAATTGACTTTAATTTCTTACCAAGGACACCACTACAGAGATATATTAGCAATGAAAGAAATGTAAGAACTGCAGTAGCCATCATAAAAAAGAAAGATTGAAAATTCCAAAAGGAATGACCTTATTCATCATGGAGGAATAACTTATCAATGCCTATTCTCCACACACTAGGAAACACAATAGATTATCATTAATACTGAATGAAGACATTCAGTATGGAGAAAGAAACACCTACCCATGCCTAACCTCCACACATTAAGAAGCACAATATACTATCATTAAGAGTGATATCAAGTACTACAAAGTTATGTTACCAATGAAACATCCCTGCCATTAAGAATATCTAGTCAATATTATTATAAAAAAATATAGCAAACATCATAACAGTGAAAGATGTGAAATTCCAATAGTAATGATATTATCCACAATGGAGAAAGATATAAGCAATCAATGCCTAATCTCCATAGATTAGGAAGATACTAACTTATCATTAATATTCAAACTCGTGTTCACAAACCACAACTAGTTTGTATTTCGATAAGGAACATTTTCCTTGACAACATAAACTACCTTGTTTATCCATCCATTTTCAATAATGAAGTTTCTTTTACTCTTGACTAATGACGAAATGAAAGCCTTATTCAAAAACAAGAACAAATAAATCAAGAATACCATGAATTCAATTTCTACAGCATATGAGACATGAAACCTCTGATGAACATGGTAAAGATAAATGAACTGTATAAAACCCACTTATGGATAAAAATTTAACGAAGTGCTTCTGAATTTCCCTACATGTCAATAAAAAGTTAAAGCCATAGATATGTCTCAATACATGTTACAACAATAAGATGATGCTCATAGAAAATGTTAAATAGATGGATAGAGCAAAAGCTTAACTAATGAAAATGGAGGGAACTAGTGAAAGGCATCATATTAACGAATACTTAGAGGTAGCAAGTTTTAAAATCAAGGCAATTACATAAGAGATTGCTAAAAGAGGAACTTGAGCTATTATCAAGAATTCCAAAAGATATCACATCGAAAAAAATCCAACGAAATTATAGAAAAACATCCAACAAGTTCTTAAACAATTTTGCAGATCTCTGACGCTTCTTAACATAGATCTGCACGGAAATATAGGAAAGATGGTGTATGAATTTTGTTAGATGATATACAAGAAGAAATGCTACTATCTAACAATAAAACAAGACAATGCCATTCATGATGCAAGATAATATACAAGAAAAAACTGGAGTTTTGTAGCTAATGTTGAAAGGGCATACGCCAAAACCAAGTTGTATATGAATCAAGAAAAAATATCAACCTAATTATTTAAAGTTAGGAATCAGAGTTATTTAACAGGTGAAAGAAAGCAATCTATTGTCTACAAGGATGTGATCTAAACACTCATTGGTATTATCACCCTCTCAGACTGTTCCAGAGGTGAAAGAGACAAGTCATTGTATGAAAATCAATAAAAATATAGCCCTGATTTTTGTCAGAATTATTAATCAGTATATATAGCCAAGGATCATGTATCATTATTACTTGTAATTATGGCTAAGGGTGTACCCTTTATTCTTTATTGTACTACGAGGTATGGGTAAGGCCAACCTAGTCAAATTTGATATGTGGGTTCAATAACCCTCTTGGGATGTGTTCCCTCGTTTTGTGGGCCCAGAAGCTCCTCCTAATGGGGGACCTCCTTTTACTTGTGTAAAAATACACAACTCAACCTCTCATTTCTATCATCTCAACTTTTAATTTTCTTGATCTCCCTTATAAAGTTTTTTACACCTAAGGGAACCTATATCTTTGGTGTTCTCTTGTGTTTGACATTTCTTTCATGTGTACTTGTGCATTTCTTGTGTAGGACACTTGTTCTTGGGTATATTTCTCTCTCTTCTTCTCTAGCGCATTAGGGTTATCTCCCTTTAGCACACTTGTGATTGAGCTATTGAAAAACTTGGGCTTGCTTGGTTCCATTCAATTCCCTGCTCTCATTTGTGGATCTCAACATGGTATCAAAGCAAATGTGAACCTTACTCTCTAAATTCTTTTGGCTGAACCAAGAACTATTTGCTAGTGGCATCTTTGTAACAAACTTAACAAAGGTTTTCTTAGATCATATCCCATGGGATTTCTCTAGGTGTTCTAGAGATATCCTAATCTAGGGTTCCACCTTCCTTCTAGGGCATTCTTTATCACCTTTCTTCTTTCTTTAAGGCCAATGCTTTCATTCCCAAGATTTCCTAGAGTTTTGTACGATTTGGATTTATAAAGGCAAATTTTTTAAGTCTTCAATCCATAAGGAGCATTCATCCTACAACTATTGAGCCTATGGATTCAAAATGGTTGTTTCCCGTCCAATGGCACCTGTTATCACCCAAACTTGTACCCCTTAGAGCAAATCCTTCATAATGTACAAAGCTCAAGCATAACTCGAAAAAGTTATTGTTAACCAATGTTCCGCCGAGTTTCCGGGACGGGGAAACACGAGAGCAGGGATACGCACAAGGGGGATGTATATACCAATGTTGTTAAAAGCGCGATCAGGATTAAATCGGCGCAGGGAACGAATCGGAAAAAATCGGAAAAATCGGGAAAAAATCGGAAAAAATCGGGAAAAAATCGTTTGGTACAAAAATATTCATTTTTTTTCAATTTTTTTCAATTTTTTCAATATCTAAACCATCTAGAACATAAAATAAATACATTGACACATAAATATGATAAAAAAACTAATATATAAGAAGTCACACATAACATTGAATCACACATAACATTGAATCATGTCCTGAATAGTAAGTCCTGACTCCTGAGTCCCAACTCAGCCTCAAAATATCAACAAAAAATATGATAATGTATCTCATCATGTCATAATGTCATATACAATAAAATGAAAGTCTAATCCTATTGATTTCCTCTGCCCCTCTTCCAAGAAAATGCCACAACTTTCCCTTTCCCTCTAGATGTAGACGCTGGTGCGTGTGCTGGTGGAGATGGCAGTGGAATTTGATGTGCTCTAGAAGCTGAAGAACTAGAAGTAGGAGCTATAGGAGGTAGACCATGTCCTCTACTGGTGGCAGGAGTAGCCCGGGCAGGTGGTGTCACCTGGAAACATTACAATCTCCCAATCCTGAAATCCTGAAAAAGTGATAAGTCTGCTGGATTTTAAATGAAATCTAAAATTCTACTTTTTCCATATGAAATCCAATGAGGCTAGAACCACTCTCAAACATCCTGAGTCATTTCATGGTAATGTTAAAAATTTAAGTAAAAGGATGAAAATGTAGATTAAGGAGAATGTCACTTTTATTTAACATTACCATGAATAGCATATCCATACTAGGGCCCAGACTTGATCTCTCCGCACGTGCCACTGTCCAAATGAGCAACTGAAAAACCAAAAAAAAAAAGTTTATAAAATCGTGCTGCCCCGACCCTGCACGATTTTTTCAGTAAAAATCGCGATTTTTTCCAAAAAATCGCGATTTTTTGAAAAAAGCGCGATTTTTTCGTATAAAAATCGCGATTTGATCGGCAAGCTGAAAAAATCGCGATTTTTTCATTAAATCACGATTTTCACAACACTGATTTAAACTAAAACAGCACAGGAGGACAAATGACGATCGCTCAAAGTCAAATACTGTTAATCTATCAACCCAAAATCTGTATGATACCACCTGCAGCGTATTGGAGTACAGCATCCAGCTTCCTCTTGCAGAGTTAATCTGCAATATGGAACCAGCTGTCAGAAATCTTCCTATAGATACTGCTTAGGTAATCAAATAAGAATGTACTAATAGGAAGGGCAAAGTTACCAAAAAGAAATGTTACCAGAGAGAAACTTAGAAAGACTCCTGACATGAAAATTCTCAAGCCCGAGAACGGTAATGCTACAGTCATTATGGGCACTACCGAATACAATAGAGAAATGCTGGAGCACCTTTCAAAAAGTGGCAGCTATACAAAACTTACAAGTGATCCAAGCAGTAAGGCTATAAAAGAGGTGACGAAGGCAATCATGAACTCATCCCGAGATGATGAAGTGGACAGACCGACTCCTTTGTCAAAGACAGCGCTGGGTAAGAGAAATAAAGAATAATAAAGTATGGAAAGAAGACATCCTGGTATGTTTTGATGTACTATCTTTGTTCACTAAAATACCAATCCAAGAGGCCATTAATGTCGTCAGAGAAATAACTAACGAGGAAATTCCAAAACTAGTGAGTGTATGCTAGGAATCTACCTGTTTCAGTTGTCAAAAAACTATTTATGAGAGGATTGAAGGTAATGCTACGGGATTACCTGCTATTGTTAATTTGCACATGGAGAGCTCTGAAAGATACAAATGTGATTTGACCTCATGGAAAGGAAAGTTTAGAAAAGCTCTTCAAACACTTCAACAAACAAAATGAGAGCATAAAATTCACATTGAAATAGAGGACGAGAAAAGAATACCCCTCCTGGATGTCCTGGTGGCTAAAAAGATGTTGGTTCTCTAATGCAGCAAGTATACAGAAAAAATCCCCATACAGAAAGGTACTTATACACAAGCTTTCATTACCTCCCAATACAAGAGCTTTGCGTGATCAATACTTTGGCGACTAGTGCTATCAGAATCTAAGAGCACGTAGGCCATGAATTGAATCATTTGTCAAAATTATTAAGGATGAATGGGTATGAAGATAAGCAAGTTCAAGCTCTTAAAAAAGTAGGAAGAGGACCTCGTACAAGCCACGCCCCTTCATTACTTAAACAAAAAAAAATAACTACATGCTACAAACCCTGACCACTACAAACCCTTGATTTCAATTTATACCTGTATTTGATCTCGGTGGAGCTTCCCTGGAACGCTGTCCGTTACATTTCGTTTTCTTCAAAACTATCGCCGAAAACATCTATGTCGCCATTTTCTCTCCAAATTATGCAGAAACAAACTAATATTTGAATCAACTGAAAGTGTTGGCTGTTTCGATTCAACCTAATTAGGAGAGATATAGCGATATGGATGTTTTGGGGGAGAAAATGTATTTATCGCTGTTGTTGAGGTGTTTCTCCTAATCACTAGCTGTCTGTAGAACGACACCATCTTTAACTCAGAAAAATAGCTCTGGAAGCAGTTTTGGGGGCGTTACCGAATCCCCCTACCGCCTTCGGGCAACGGACCTCCCCACAGTCTTTGACGGTGTTGTGGTTGGGAGCTGTATCGAAATCTTTCAAAGGCAGCGGGCATTAACCAACCGAAACTTCACATCGCCTGCAGAGACGAAACCCTTGTAACCCTGAGCGCGATGGAAAATCTCAGGCGATGTAATTACCATAATCCTGAACCCTTCACACTTTATCTAACCCATCTTTAAACTATGAATTGTTTATCCAAACAGCGACCAATCTAATGTATTGGCTAATTAAAAATCAGTTGCAAGATATTTGCAAACGAAGAGGACAAACTCCACCTAAATCTTCTATCTTTGTTCCCAAAAGTCTTTAAACTTGCATTTTTTTCAAAGCGGAGAAACTCCGGAGTCTTCATTCCTTTCCGCGCTGTCTTTAAATTTGTCCAGGTTTGCAATTCATTTAATCTTCCATAAATGCCTCCCTTCCATTCATGAATTAACAGTGACGGTCCACATCTATTGAACATATAGGTCTTAGTCATGAGACGTACTGCGTTAATCAGAAAAGGAAAAAACAGTTTTTATTTTTATTTTTTTATTTTACACGGGAAAATTTATCATAAGTTAATACTAAGTTAGTATTCAAGTGAGTCTGACTCATCATTTTTATTCAAAAAAAATCATTCACAGTTATTCAAGAAAAACTATACTACTTGAATAATCTATTCACAGTTATTCAAGAAAAACTATACTACTTGAATAATCTACCGATGGTTTATATGGTCCATAAGGGGGCAGGCTTTCGCCAGATGCCTCTGGTCTTGGACGGTTACCATGTCTCTTTAATTATGAGGAAGACGAACTCTTAGCCAAACAAAAGTATTACACATAAACTCTAACAATGATTATTCTTCTCTATTTTAATTCATTTTTATTCAAAAAAAATCATTCACAGTTATTCAAGAAAAACTATACTACTTGAATAATCTACTGATGGTTTATATGGTCCATAAGGGGGCAGGCTTTCGCCAGATGCCTCTGGTCTTGGACGGTTACCATGTCTCTTTAATTATGAGGAAGACGAACTCTTAGCCAAACAAAAGTATTACACATAAACTCTAACAATGATTATTCTTCTCTATTTTAATTCATTTATAATAATAGTAATTGTGTTAAGAGGTGCACAGTGAAGCTTATAAGATTGTTAAATTGTGAATATTTCAAAAAGCACATGTACATTTGAATCCACATCCCAATATTATTAGTCTTTCAAGGGAAAATATAACACTTTTAATAAAAAATGAAAAGTGCCAATTCATCTCATTAATTAAAAATGGATGAATAGAAAGTTACGATGTTAATTGTTTAATTTTAAATATATTTTTACCTATTTATTCATTATGAATGGAATGATTTTAATTTAAATAATAATTAAATAATTTAAAAAATATGTCATCTTTAATTAATTGTGAAATTATGCATAATAATAATAATAGAATGAGAATTTATTTAAAAAACAAATGAATTAATCTATATTCATTTTAATTTCACATTCATTAAGTTCCTAAGAAATATATTTCAATTTCAATATTATTTGAACTTCTAAGAAATATATTCAACTTCCATGATATTCAAAATGAGTTTTAACGTAATATTTTTATATGTTAGAGCACTATTAATTTGGCATTTTTTACTATGTAGAAATTCTCCCAAAAATAATTCAATATGGTTGGGGAATTCTTCTACAATGCTTCTAAATTGTAAGCGTCTTTGAGCAAAAGCAAAACTATTGTTAGAGCACTATTAATTTGGCATTTTTTACTATGCAGAAATTCTCCCAAAAATAATTCAACATGGTTGGCTAATTCTTCTACAATGCTTCTAAATTGTAAGTGTCTTTGAGCAAAAGCAAAACTATTTATCACAATTTGCATTCAATTGAAAGGATTTTTTAGCACCAACTTTTGTAATTCAGTAAGCAGCTAAGACAACCACGCAGAAAGATTTACAAGCACAATAAACAAAATACAATCTTTTATGTCAAATGATCATCAACACAGAAGTCATGAATATTGAAATAAAT
Organism: Pinus taeda; assembly: GCA_000404065.3. Classification (NCBI taxonomy): domain Eukaryota; kingdom Viridiplantae; phylum Streptophyta; class Pinopsida; order Pinales; family Pinaceae; genus Pinus; species Pinus taeda. The sequence goes on from APFE031472382.1 coordinate 38,480, forward strand.
TAAAACTAACAAAAAAAAATCACTAAAAAATCAGGCATAAAATTGCAAGATGCATGCATGTATTGCAGCTTAAACTTGTCAAATATAGGTCAAAATTAAAACTTAAAAAAACACTCAAAAATCAGGCATGCATGTATTGCAGCTTAAACTTGTCAGAGATAGGTCAAAATTAAAACTAAAAAAAAAAACACTCAGAAATCAGGCATAAAATTGCAGGATGCATGGATGTATTGCAGGATGCATGGATGTATTGCAGCTTAAACTTGGCAGATATAGGTCAAAATGTTCTCTTCGCTACAAGTTCAATACAACGTTTAAAATGATTGGCAAACTCAAAAGATAAAAGTTAAAATTCCCCCCTCCATATACAAGCTTCAACCCCATTGAATGCTTTTCAGCTAGCCATCAATGTGGGCAAAACATATTATTAAGAAATTTCCCAATGGCAAGTCATTAATCTAATCATAGGCAATAACAAAGATCAATTCCCCTTCAAACCTTTATCAATTTTCCTAAAGCATCTCATCATTTCTAAAAATAGTTACTTCCTCTATATACACAACCTTATAGTTAGTTTATCTAATAGCAATAACATGAATAAAAAACTTCATTACTTATGAAAACTAATGAATATTAAGATATCACACATCAAATATCATGTATATATATTACTCATCCTAAATCTAACTTAAAATTCCAACCCAAAAAGCAAACAACAAAATACTTACATAAATATTTTCATGAAAAATGTTTCAAAACTATAATTAATTACTTAAAAAATCAACATTAACATAAATTTTTAATCCAAAAATGTAATTTTAAATTTCTAATTATACAAATTCCCAACTCGACCATATTTTTGCATATCTCTTTTTATATGAAATATTAGGGAAATCCACATTCAGTATTTTTATTAATTATTAATTTTAAACCTAACCCACTTCAAAAAACCAAAAATAGATATAATATTATTTAAATTAATATAATGAAAAATCCAATTTTAGTATTTTAAAAGGAAAAAATAGATATATAATAATCTTGCGGCAACAAAAATCATTCTATTAATTAGGTAGACATTAATGGTATTAGCTTCAAAATCTCTGAATTTTTGTAAAGCTGTCATTTATCTCATGATTTTTGAATACCGCATGTGATTTTTGCTCTATATGGCTGATGCTTTAAATTTCCAACGTTAATATATCCCACGAGTTTATCGTTAATTAAATTTTACTATTGCCACTAGATCAACAAGAGTGGATTATTTCTCATATATTTCATTACTGAACTTATGTGTCACATAAATATATTTTTGGTTAATAATACAGTAGTCAAGAATGCAATACACTAATCCTATTTATACAAATAAATTCACTCCTCCCTCCTAGGATCATATTATTATTAGATCTCAAAGTTATACATAAATCCTTCAAATTATATTATCAGAATTCCTTTTATATTTTATATTTTGCAATGCCATATTAAAACTCAGTTTTCCCAAAATATGGAATCAATTTTTTTAAAGTGAAGACAATATTAATACTCAAAGAAAAATATGAAATCAATATCATATCCCATTGTAAAAACAACTTCACTCGTCTCTCCCTTAATTATATTGTTGTCTCATAGAAAGACTGAATTTCAATTTGCTTGCAATTTACTTAAAAGAAGAGTTATTTTGATCTCATCTTTTGACTATTACATAAACCTTGTTTGAAACCAAAGTAACAAAGTACTAATCAAACTAATGAAAACTCGACAAATACCAAAAAACTCAAAATAGTAAGTGTAAGTCTTAACAAATGCGGGAGACTCTTGGCAAAGCATTAGGCATGTCTTGGAAAGTGTAGCGAGTAAGGGTGAATATTGGCGAGTGGAAATTCATGGCCTTGTTTGAGATAATTACCTCGCCTAGCTAAGACTCGGGAAGGCTTGCAAGTCAAACTTCATCGCTACTAACTCATTTGCTTTATTTATTTTTCTTAGTAATGAAATTGTCATATTACAACTTTAACATTGAATAAACTAAGAAGTAATGTCAATGTGTTTGAACAGATGGCTCACCCTTCGGCAAGCGTAACAGTACATCCACTCACCACTACATCCACCTGCAAAATGGAGACAACCTTTAGGTAAGTGCAGTAAGCGTAATAGTTATATTACATCCACTTGCAAAATGGAGACATCATTTCGGTAAGTGCAACAAGCGTAACAAGAAGAGGGCGAAATATATGCGGAACTGTAGTTGGACAGATGTCACAGTCATACGAAATAACTGCATAATTGTAGTTGGACAGATGTTACGTCATATGAAAATGGTAGACAAAAAAGTGAGGTGCATTGATTCAAAAGAAAGGCCTATTGGCCTAATTAAATTATACATACAGTCTTTAAAATTTACTTTAAAACAAAATTATAAAAAATAATTATATTATAGTATATTTAACAGTATTGATATTGCATCAATGAAGTAAAATGTTACACATAAAATCACTCTGCAATAGTTATGGCCTTTATAACTCTACTTTCGTTGCCCGTTGTCAACTTTGATTCTCTCATTTCCTCCTCTTAGAGTGTTACGCTTTGATTACACATGACACCTCTCCCTCAAAGGCCTCCTTCATTGTTGTCATTGTCATTAGTTTTCAAGGGCTCGCTTTTGTAGAGGGCTCCTCTTCGCCTACAGCCCAGGTCAAGGGAAAAACAAGCGACACCCCAACCACAAATCCTCCTCTGACAAGACTGATTTGTGGTGCGAAAGTCAAGATTTTGAGAAGGGATTTGTACTGGGATAATGGCATTAGCTTCATGGTAGTAGTTGATCATAAATTTTCCTCAAGATCTGGTAAAACAAAGGAAAGTTTTTTTCGTGAAGGGCTCCTCCTGTAACCATAAGGAGATTATTACCTTAGATCTTGAGATTTTCACTATCTCGGGGAGATCCTTTTACATGCATGTCAAAGCCATAGATCTTTTCACCTCACTCACAACCATGATACGGGATTGGATGGGAATCTCATATGGCATCATTTGGCTCCTACAAGGAGGTAGGAAACTTTAAGATCTAAAGTCACTTAGTGAGTATGGCATAACCAAGGATGCTCAAATACATTTGGTGTTAATACTAAGAGGTGTCAAAGGTTGGGGTGCATCATCTTCCTCCCAACCCAAATCTTTCAAGGATACTCTCAAGTCAAGGCTCGCACATGCAATTCCCAAAGAGACCTCAAGGCAACCTTCATTGTGGATCAGTTGGAAAATATCCCACTATTAAAGTGGATCATCTTCAATCTAAGGATGCTTACATGGATTATTTGATGCATGCCACTATATGTCAATTTAATGGGTTATGGCCTACGACATTTATTCTTCAAGAATGGGTGCATTTGACTAAGTCCCCTAATACAATCTTTTTTTTCTTGCTTGAAACGTTTTTTTGTTATGTATTTTAAAGATCTAAAGGATTATTAAAAGGTTTTTTATGAAGGACCTTGGTTCTGGGGTCATGTTGGGATTTTTTTCAGAACTTGGCTTGTTGGTTTTAACCCTCTCTCTATGCCAACTACAATCACTCCAGTTTGGGTAAGACTCCCAAAGATTCCCCTTCATTTGCTCCATCTAAACATTTTAGATGATGTGGGAAACTTACTCAGTCATTTCATTAAAGTAGACAGAAAAAAGCTTGAGAAGGATATTGTGACCTTTGCTCAAATTTGTATTGAAATCAATCTCAACAAAGGGTTGCTAGAAAAAATCCTCCTCGAGTGGAATCACATTACCTATTCACAGTTGATGGAGTATGAAAATACAACATTTTGTTGTAGGACTTGTCAACAATCCGATCATATCCATAATGTTTTTCCCTCTTCTCAAGGGTTCTCTACTCCTCCAAATTATAGTAATAAGTCACAAGGATGGCAGGATCCAAAAGCTTTAAAAGGAGCTAAGACTTCTTCAACTTACAAGCAAGAAAATATGCAACAACAAAAATCTTCTACAGCTAAAATGATTCCTTTAGCCTTAGCTCAACCACATGCAAGGACACCTCATCATGCTAAAGTCGAGATCCATCCCTCAAACGAAGATGTGCAAGATACAACTATGGTTTTGGCTTCATCAATGAGTGGCCATAAACACTTCCATGAATCATATCACTTGGATATAGCAGAACCCCAAGTTTGGAATTAGACCAAGGAAATGCAATTATCATCTCAACTACATCTATACCCAGTAACTCCTCTAAATAGATTGGTGTACAGAAGTAAAAAGGAAAAAATGATCCTCAGTAAAATCCATGATCATTCTAAGGTTCTTTTATGAGGAAAGTAGTAAAATGTACTTTCATTATCAATTGTAGGTGAAGAGATTATGATGTATATTTGCAACTGCTCATCAAGTTTTAATCAAAATCACAAGACATGAACATACTCTACTACTGTATGGAAATTAATTCACAACTTAGAATAAAAATCTCAGGCATGCAATAAGAAATCACACACATGCAACAAGTATTTTTCCTAAGGAAAGCAATTTGCTAAAAACCTTAATGCTTGCTTACATTAATATGATGAATAGAGATGTGTTACAATTGCTTTTCTCAACTGAGCACAACCTGCAAGTGAATAACCTATCTCTCTGCTCACTGAGAAGCTTTGACCCAGAATTAGTCAAATTCCACCTCTATTTGAACTCCTATGTCCTTGCATTGGTCCTTAATAAATAGGTCCCTATTATTTAGGAATTTCTCCAAAATGGATTGTGCAATTCCTTAGGTTGATCATCTGACTTCATGCAACACTTTTACACTCACGACTAGTCTACAATTGATGTTACACTGCCTTGGAATCTCCACCAAGCCTAGGGAACTCAAATTCTCTTCATGCACTAGATATTTTGCGTTGATTGATCATTTAACTAGATTATCACTGAGTTTGACTAAAGTCTCACTGCACAACAGATCCTCCACTAGTTCCTTCAACAATTAGAACTAGTTCAACTGAAAACAACTTTAGATAATTAACCTTGATTACTACAAATTAGCAATCACATATTCTTAACTAAACTCTAACTCTTCCAACTCGAATTTACTAAGTAAACTAGGTGACACAAGCCATGTAACACAAGTTAAGTGCATCCAAGTTGTGTGCTGATGTGGAAATTTAATTTTTCTCAATTTAATCAACTCAAAATAAAATTGAAAATTTCTTGTTGCATCTTTCAACACTCCCTCTCAGTAAGAAAGGGATTATCAACCACCCCTATCTTGCACCTATGGAACTCGAACTTCCCTCTTGACAAGGCCTTTGTCAAAATATCAACATCTTGTTCCTTTGTCGGAATGTACTACAAAAACATTATCTGCGTCTGCACACACTGCCAAAAATGGTGATATTGGATATCTATATGCTTGGATCGATCATGAAAAACAAGATTTTTAGAGAGCTTGATGCAACTCTAATTATCACAGTTGGATGCATCATCTGACTAAACAATCAAACAAGTATCTTTCTCATCCAAATCACCTCACATGTTGCTTGACTTGCATCCATGTATTATGCCTCTACTGAGCTAAGCACCACAGAGCTTTGCTTCCTGTTGTAATAGGAAACCGATGCAGACCCAACACTGAAAATTCCACCTAATGTTATCTTTCGGTCTATTGGGCTGTAACACCCTCCTCCCATATCTACCCAAGCAACTAGCCAGCGGGGGTAAATATGCAACGAGAGGCCACTATGATATGATTTGACCTCCTAAGTCACTTTAGGGAAGTAGAACCAACAGAAACACACCATACATACATTCAACAACAACATTAGGACCATTAAGAACCAACCCAACCTTTCTGCCAACCAGCGCCTAGGTCCCGCTGAGATTTTGGACCATTTTACCCTTAAATGCTCCCATGATATAGGCCTGCAAGCGTCTAGGAGGCTCTAGACACTCTCATGACAAGGCATGCCAGCATCCAGGGACTATTTTTCTCAATGTTGTGCCAGCGTCCCCGGGATTTGAGCCACTTTTTCAGGCCCATAGCCCAAGTCACTTCCCATAATTGAATGAAACTCTCATAATAACAATATAACAAGATAATGATAGTACAAATGCAAATACTTGAATAAGGCCTTGACTGGACCCCTACTAGCCATGACAAGCATTTCAGCAAAAACATCATGAATATGTAATCTACAAGTGTAATAACAGATCTGAGCATATGGATCTCATACTTAGCTGAGAATCGCTAAGAGACAATGATGCCTCAACACATTAACTTCCATTTCATCCATTAGGTCATAGATACATTGTTCATTCATTTACAAGTAGAAATATGATGAGACTCATACATAGCTATTGTCATAAAACACATACATAACCAACATAATAGCAACATAAATACCAATGAAATCACAACCATATAAACCACATATAACCAGTATAATTACTCATAGAAAAACAAGGAGAAATAACCTCATATTGATGATGCAAAATCCAAATCTGGGATGGGACTTCCACGTTCCATTGGACCGTAGAATGGCTGAGCCAAGTCTCTCTTCATCCATTCACCCCCATGCCATATTCCAAGCATGAATGTGGGATCTCATAGAACACGTCAATCCAAAACCATCCAGGGCTTCCAGAGGCCATCCACCCCAACCCATCAAATAGTGATTCCTCCTCACGGTTGGACATCACAAAACCATCATCATATTGGTCTCTATCCAAGCCTTCTAAGGCTTTAGAGCATTTGTCCAACTAAGGCTTCCAAGACTAGTAACTCAACCCACAACTTATATAGGGCTTCCAAGGGTTTGTCCAACCAAGGTTTCCAGGACTAGTAATTGAACCCATCAAGGGCTTCCATAGCGTTTTTCCAACCACAGTTTCCAGGACAAGTAACTCAACCCAAGTTATTACAGGGCTTCTTGAGTGTTTGTCGAACCAGGGCTTCCAGGACTAACAACTCAACCCAAGTTAAGGAAACATGAGAACCAACCAAAACAAAACAAGGAAAACAAATCCACAATCACCATGTTTATCCAGGAAATGGCAAGTCTAGGTAATCCATTGTCAATCCCGACCATCCTTCATGCCAATGACAGATCATAACCGACAAACCACATGCATATGCCATGCATGCCAAAACTAGTGAGGAAAACATACATGCAACTCGGTACCTGCAAGAAAAATTCGTTGCAGCTGTTGATCTCAATGCACTCTTGCACTTTCCTACTCTTCCTATGCCTTATTGCTCCAAAAAATCCAAGTATGCCACAACCTCAAATAGTGCACCAAGAAAACTTTAAGTATCTAAGGGTATGAGAGAGAGACTAATGAGAGAGCTCCAAACTGAATTGACAAAAGGTTACTAACTGATCCTCAAAATCCTTTTTATGAATGAGGCATATATTTTCTTCATCTTCCATTATTTTCCTTCAATTTCCTCCTCACGTGCAACCTATGACCTTTCACCTCCCTTTTCTCCTAATTTCCATTATTTTCATAAATAAATATGCCAAAAATGTCATTTTTCCTTTCCAAATCCTTAGCCATTTCCTCTGCCAATTTCCTTAGCTATTAATAACCAAATGAACATCCACACTCTTGCCCAACATTCAGCTTCGAATAAGTGTCCCATCAACCATGGTTATTATTTTGCCTATATTAACTTTTATTACATGAAATTTTCACTAGGGCTATTACAGAACCCTCCCAGTTGGGGGAACACCGTCCTCGGTGTTCAACAACACTTATAACCACAAAACTATTGTAAGAAAAATATATTTCCGGTGGAGCTTTATAGCATAGCTCATGGCGATATTTATATCCATATACATATGTACATATACCAAATCATCCGCTCAACCAGCGAATAAGGAAGGATACATAGCCTGCATCTGATCCACCATCTCCCATGTAGCTTCATCGGGACCAAAGTGCTTCCATTGCACTTTAACCTACTCAATTTCTCAATTACAGAGCATGAGCACCTTTTTCTACAATATACATTAAGGCCCTGACTAGAATTCTCCATTTGGTTCCACCTAAAATACAAACCAGTCAATCACATGATGAGAATCCTTAACATACTTCTTAAGCAATGACACATGTAAAACATCATGGACTTTCACTATTGGAGGAAGTGCAATTCAATAGGATACTAGCCCAATCCTCTCAATAATATTGGAGGGTCCACACAATCGTGGTGTCAGCTTGGCACATGATCCAATCCATAAGGAGCTCTTCTTCAGTTTGATGAGCAAGTACACTTGTTCCCCAACTTGGAACTCCTTGAACAACATGTTCTAATCTGCATAGATCTTCTTCCTATCATGTATTGCCTTTAGATTCTTCTTGATTACCTACATTTCTTGTTCCATTTATGCCAACATGCTTGGTCCAATCAACACCCTGTCAACTTGATCACTCCAATAGATGGGAGTATTGCAACTCTGCCCATACAATGTCTCAAACAAACTCATCCTCAAGGATTCCTAATACCCATTGTTGTAAGCGAACTCTACCAGTGAAAGGTACTCTTCCCACTTTTGATGTTGATGCATCACGTACATCCTCAAGATGTCCCCCAATATCGTATTGTCCCTCTCTGTTTTTCCATTTGTGTGCAGATGATAGGTTGTACTGAAGGCCAACTATGTGCCCAAACCTACAAATAACTCCTTCCAAAACTTGGAAGTGAACTTCGCATCCCTATCTGACACATTCTTCTTCGAGCCACCATGCAATCTAACCACATCTCTGATGAATACTTGTGCTACATCACTAGCTGAGAATGTAGACTTCACTAGAATGAAGTGCGGAACCTTTTTCAGCCTGTCCATAATAACCATGATGGAATCCCTCACTGTCTTCAGCAAACCTATGATGAAGTCCATGGAAATGACCTCCCATTTCCATTATGGAATTGCAATTGGCTGTAGCAGTCCACTTGGATGCTTACACCCTACCTTCACACGCTGACAATCAAAACACCTAGCCACAAACTATGCTACATCCCTCTTCAGGTCCAGCCAATAATAAAGTCTCTTCACTGCTATGAGTGTCTTCTGATAACCTAGGTGACCCAAATATGGTTTCGCATGAAACTCCCTCAAGATCACCTTCTTGAGCTCACAGTTATGTGGCACATATATCTAGTCTCTCAATCTAACTAATCCATTCACTTTAAGGCAATAGTCTACATCATGTGCACTTGCAATCGTACATGTACCTTTACCTATACCTCTACCAGTACCTGTACTACTACATGTACATATACTTGTACATGTACCACTACATGTACATGTACTACCATATGTACCGCCACATCTACATGTACCTATAACACCACATGTAGTTGTATTATGCTGCCACCTGTGCCTAATCTCCATATAACTGACATCCTGCTAACCTACCTGCAAGATCATATCTCGTAAGTCTGTCCCATAAGAGCTCATAGTTGCTAAGTGATTTACCCGCATCATCATGTTAAGAGCATCTATCTCCCTATTCTCTTTAACTTTGATATATCTGATCTCAAAATCGAACTCATTGACCGTAGCTAACCACTACGCCTGCCTTCCATTCAGATTCAGTTGGTCAAACAGATGCTGCAAACCACTGTGATCACTCATCAACACAAATCTCCTACCCAAAAGATAATGCCTCCACATATTTAATGCATGTATGATCGCTACCAACTCAAGTTCATGTGTCGGGTAGTTCTTCTTGTGCTCATTCAATTTTCGCGACTCATAGTATACCACATGTCCATCCTGCATAATGACTCCACCAAGTCCTTTCTTGCAAGCATCTGTGAATACTACAAACTCTTTGTCTGGATCTACAATCTTTAACACTTGTACATGTGTCAGCAACTACTTAAGCTGCTCAAAACTAGCCTCACACTCCTTTTTCCATTCGAACTTCTTACCTTTCCTATGCAATGATGTAATAGGATAAACAATATGTGAGAAGTTCCTGAGGAACCTCCTATAATAGCCTGCCAACCCCACTAAAGATCTCACCTCATCTAAATTCTTGGGAGCTACCCACTCCATGATGGCCCTTATCTTTTATGGATCTAATGTAATGCCTTCCTTGGAGATAACATGCCCCAAGTAATGTACCTTAGTCTAAAGGAAACTACACTTGTTGAGCTTAGCATACAATTGATGCTCTCACAATAACCTCAACATTGTTGCTAAATGATCAACATGCTCTTCCTAATTTTTATAACATACCAATATGTCGTCAATGAACACAATAACAAAATTATTCAAATATAGACGCAACACACTATTCATCAAGCACATAAATGTAGCTGGAGCATTAGTCAAACCGAATGGAACTACAACAAACTCATAATGCGCATACCTAGTCTAGAATGTTGTCTTGTAAATGTTCTCCTCTTTTATGCTACTTGATGATATTCGGACCTCAGATCAATCTTTGAGAACATTGTTGCTCCCTTCAGCTGATCGAACAAGTCATAAATCCTAAGTAATGGATGCTTGTTCTTGATAGTCACTTTGTTCAATAGCCTATAGTTAATGCATAATCTAAGAGTACCATCTTTCTTCTTTACAATCAATATCGGTGTGCCCCGTGATACACTTGACCTAATGTATCCCTTGTCCAACATTTCCTTCAACTGCAACTTCAATTGTACCAACTCAGGTGTGCTCATCCTATAAGGTGCTTTTGATGTTGGAGTTGCCCCTGGCACCAAATCAATAGAAAATTATACCTCATTGTGAGGTGGAAACTCTAAAATATCCTCAAGAAATACATCCTGAAACTGTTATAGAACTAGGTACTTGCTCAAAACATTTGCATCCTCAAATTCCTTACCCTTGTCACTAGAAATGTGTACTACGAATAACACACACCCTTTCTTGTGACTGCACTTTTCCTGCATAGTTGTCACCATCCTAATTGGTGTGGCTTTATTCTTTCGCTATAAGACTCTTGGTTCCCCATTGTCATCCAAGAACTCAATAGATTTGTAATAACAATCCACCTTGATTCTATGAAGATACAACCAATCCATGCCCAACAACATACTGTATGATCTCAATGGTAATACATTCAAATGTGTTGTGGTAGGTATACCATTCAAATCAAATGCATAAGCTCTTACACAATGGTGAACTCGCTTCTTTGTACCTGTAGCCAACTATACTAACCAAGATTTTGCATGTAAATCCTTATTCAAACCACACTTGTCCACCAATTCAGGACTAACATAGCTATAATTAAATCGAGGGCCAATCAAAATAGAAATAACTCGATCACAAAGCTTACGGCCCATCTCAATGATAGATGTCTGATGGTTTGCATGTTTGTTATCCAATGCTACATAGATACGAGGAATGCTCTAACCAACATCCCCAACAGTCTGTGTGTCTTGTGCACTATATATCTGAGGCCTACCACCCTGATTTTGCGGACAATATCTCATATGATGATCTTTGCCACAAGTTCAACACTCTATAGGCTTCCAACCTACTTCCTTGTTCTGCTCCTAAATCGAAATCCATGTCCTCTATCTAATGCATTGAACTTCTTAGATGGCATTACATTGTCTTATTACCTGAGGCCTTATACGCTTCTTGTCCCATTTTCCTTTGTTCTTTACATTACCTTTCCAATCTGGTTTAGTCTCAAATTTGTGCTTTCATTGTTCATATCAATGCTTTAGCTTTCAGATGGCCTCCTCCAATGATCTAGGCTCATCGAAGTCAATTTTGTCTTTGAATGCAATTTGTAACCCACTAGTGAATCTCTGAATCTTGGCCTTCTCCTCCTTGAGGTAAGGCACATACCTCAATAGCTCCAAGAAATTGCTAGTGTACTCATCATTTGTCATAGATCTCATCTTTAGCTCATAGAATTCCTTTGCTCTTTCATCAAAGTATCTCTCTGATAGGTACTTCCTATTGAATAATGATCAAACTCATTCCAAGTCAATTCTTACTCATGTATACCTATGACATTCTTTACATCTTCCCATCAAATGTTTGCTTTACCTTTGAGACTGAATGTAGCTACTTTGGCTTTCATATTCTCCAAATAATCATGTAACCTAAACAACTTCTTCATGCCAAGCAACCATTCCTCTGCAACCTATGATTTCTTCACCTCTCCATCAAATGTTGGTGGCTTTGCTTTCTTAAACTCATCCGGAAAATATCCCCTATCACTCCTCCTATAAGGATGATAAAGATATCGATCATAGTACCCATCTGAAGTAGAACTAGAATAGTACCTATGTCTATTCATGGGGAGAGTCTTTGTAGTCTACCATCTTGCTAGCCATTTGATATTTCTTCTTGCAAGGTATATCATGTCTAAACCAAATCACAATAAACCAACGTACCTTAGTATAACACGGGGAGGATACCTTGTCTGCAAGATCAACAAATCAGTGTGATACATGTATAACATAATCATGACAACATATAGAAACATAACACATAAGCATATAAACACACAACCATCATTCTAGCTAGGGTCTAGTCATCAATGCATGACCTTATCAACAACGCATACCACAACCTCATGCATGACAATAACCATTACACCAATGTACACTTGACCATATGCAAACATTAACATACATAAGCAATGGTAACCAACCACACACATGGATAAACACATATGATCAAGCATAAACGAACAATACTTGAAATCAAGCTTACAAGAGTGATACATGTAACCAAACATACAAGAATGTAACCAAGCGTACAAAAATGATACATGTAAGCGACATATAACAACATGTATCCAGTCATACACTCATGATGATGCACTCCACAATAACAACATCAACTTCCACATTGTGACATCACTACACCCATGATCAACATCATGCAAAAGCAACAAGCCCATGGAATACAAGCATGAGAGACACACATGCAACCAACATGAATTTATGAACAACACACAACCCATCCAGTCCGAGGGGTGAATCATGCTCTAATACCACTCTGTAACACCCTCCTCCCACATCTGCCCAAGCAATCGTCCAACCAGGGTAAATATGTGACGAGAGGCCACTATGATATGATTCAACCTCCTAAGTCATGTTAAGGAAGTGGAACCAATGGAAACACACCATACAGATATTCAACAACAACATTAGGACCTTCAGGAATGAACCCAACCTTTTTGCCAACCAGCCCCTGGGTCTCGGTGAGATTTTGGACCACTTGACCCTGGGACACTCCCATGTTATAGGCATGCCAGCGTCCAGGATGCTTTGGACTCTCTCATGACAAGGCATGCTAGCATCCAGGGACTATTTTTCTCAGTGTTGTGCCAACGTTCGCTGAGATTTGAGCCACTTTTTCAAGCCCAAAGCGCAGGTTACTGCCCACAATTGAATGAAACTCTTAGAACAACACGATAAAAAGTAATGATAATACAAATGAAAATACTTGAATAAGACCTTGACTAGACCCCATGAAATTCATTTCATTAAACACATCACAAATATGTAATATACAGGTGTAAATAACAAATCTGAGCATAAGGGTCTCATACTTAGCTGAGAATCGCTAAGAGACATTGATGCCTCAGCGCATTAACTGTCATTTCATCAATTAGGTAATATATACATTTTTCATTCATTTACAAGTAGAAACATGATGAGAGCCATACATAGCTATTGGCATAAAACATATATATAACCAACATAATAGCAGCAAAAATACCAATGAAATCACAGCCATATAAACCACATATAACCAATATAATTACTCATAGAAATACAAGGAGAAATAAACTCATATTGATGATGCAAAATCCAAATCTAGGATGGGAATTCCACGTTCCACCCAACCATAGAATGTTCAAGCCAAATCTTTATTCAGTCATTCAACCTCGTGCCATATTCCAAACATGAATGTGGGATCTCATAGAATGCATCAATCCAAAACCATCTAGGGATTCAAGAGACCATCCACCTCAACCCATCAAACAATGATTCCACCTCATGGTCAGACATCACAAAACCATCATCAGAGTGGTCTCTATCCAAGCTTTCCAGGGCTCCAAAGCATTTGTCCAACCAAGGGTTCTAGGAACTAGTAACTCAACCCACAACTTATACAGGGATTCTAGAGCATTTTTTCAACCAGGGCTTCCAGAACTGGTAACTCAACCCACCAAGGGCTTCCAGACTGTTTGTCCAACCAAGGTTTCCAGGACTAGTCACTCAACCCAAGTTGTTACAGGGCTCCAGAGCATTTGTCCAACCAGGGCTTCTAGGAATAATAACTCAACCCAAGATAAGGAAACATGAGAACCAACCAAAACAAAACAAGGAAAGGAAATCCATTGTCAATCTAGGCCATCCTCCATGTCAATGACATATCATAACAAAAAACCACATGCATATGCCATGCATGCCAAAACTATTGAGGAAAACACACATGCAATTTGGTACCTGCAAGCAAAACCCACTGTAGCTATTGATCCTGATGCCCTCTTACGCTTTCCTGCTCTGCATTTGCCTTCTTGCTCAAAAAATCCAAATATTCCACACCCTCCAAGAGTGCTCCAAGAAAACTCTAAATATCTAAGAGTATGAGAGAGAGAATAATGAGAGAGCTCCAAACTGAACTGGCAAAAGGTTACCAATTGATCCTTATAAGCCTTTTTATGAATGAGGCCTCTATTTTCTTCATTATCAATTATTTTCCTTCAATTTCCTCCTCACATGCAACCTATGACCTTTCACCTCCCTTTTCTCCTAATTTCCATTATTCTCATAAATAAATATGCCAAAAATGCCATTTTGCCTTTCCAAAGCCTTAGTCATTGCCTTTGTCAATTTCCTTAGCCATTAATAACCAAATGAACACCCACACTAGGATGTCTTTCCCAAATTTCATCTTGGAATAAGTGTCCCATCAACCATGGTTATTATTTTCCCTTTATTAACTTTTATTAAATGGAAGTTTCACCAGGGTTGTGTCTCATCAATTTGCATCTATGAAGCCACACAACTTCACTCCCTCTATTTGTTTGTACCATAGTCCAAACTGAGTAGTGGCTCTGAGGTACTGTAGAACATTCTTAGCTACCCTCCAAAATAATTTAGTTACCCTAACCATAGTTAGGCTCAGTTGGTTGACTACATAACACATATCTGGGAATGTATTCACAAGGTACATCAATGAACCCACTAGTTATCGATAAATGGTAGCATCCACTTCTTCACCGGAATTGGCATCCTCCTTCCTCTAGTTGGTCACTAGAGGTGTCTCCATGGGTTTGCAACTCTCCATGCAAAACCTTTGTAGTATCTCATTTTCATACTTGCCTTGAGAGACAAACAGTTCCCCATCGCCTTACCATACTTCTAATCCGAGGAAGTAGTGCATGATACCTATGTCCTTCATTTCAAATTCTCTTGCAAGGTCCTCATTGCAAGATCTAATTAATTGTTCATAACCAGTTAAAATAAAATCATCAACATATAAGACAATAATGATCAATTTACCTTCTACCAATATATGATAGAGGTTTGCATCCACTTCACTTTTGGTGAAGCCCAAACTGGTGAGATAGCTATTGGTCCTGGTGTACCAAACATGGGGTGCTTGTTTGAGACCGAACAATGCTCGCTTGAGTCTGCACACATGAGACTTCTGATCAAAGTCTCAAAGCCTTCTAGTTTCTTGACATACACCTCCTCCTCAATAACTCCATTAAGGAATGTTATTTTTACATCCATCTGGTGGATCTTCCACCCCATCTGCGTAGCCAGAGAAAGAATTGATCTAATGGATGAGTACCTTCCTACAGGAGTAAAGGTCTCCTCATAGTCAATTCCTTCAACTTGAGAGTACCCCTTGGCCACAAATTTGGCCTTGTACTTCTCTTTTGTTCTGTCTGTTACCTACTTTACCTTGAAGATCCATCACAAACCCACAACTGATTTATCTGCTGGCCTTGGGACAACTTCCTAAACACTGTTCTTTACAATGGATTCATATTCCTCCACCATTGCATCAACCCATACAGGTTTCTCTACTGCTTCCTCGAAAGAGTATGGCTCAGTCTCTACAAGCTCAGTCATTAGAGCCATGTAGCCAATGTACTGATTAGGTGACCTTCTCTGCCTATCCAAACATAAAGGAGAACCCACATTCTCCCTCACATCCTGCACAAGTCTCTTAGCTTCCCTAGTTCTTATCCTGACTTCTCTGTATGGTTTTGCTTGAGTGGTTGTCTCCACTCTCTGCTCCTCAATTTGTGGCTACTCCATAACTTCCTGAGGCTCCTCCGTTGGAGCTAGAATCTCCTTTTCTTGTGGGATTTGAATCTCCCTCTCAAGAGAGCACCACATCTCTTTCTCCTCATCAAAATTTACATCCCTTTGCACAATTTTCATTATGAGAGATGGAAATTACACATGGTAGTTATGGGGAGTTTTTGTGTAACCCACAAATACCCCCAATTTTGTTGTTAGCTCTAGCTTCTTCCTTGATTCTTTGGAGACATGGCAATAAAAAAAGGCTCCAAAAATCCTGAAGTGTGACACATTTGGCTTTCTCCCCGAGAAATCCTCCTCCAGTGTAACCATGCCCATAATTTGATGAAGACTCTGGTTCTACAAATAGATTGTTATGTTGCATGGCTTGGCCCACAAGTGCAGAGGTAGGCTTGGTCATGCAACATCCCCCTCACCACTCACAAAATGCTATGGTTCTTTCTCTCAGCCACCCCATTCTACCATGGGTTGTGTGGTGTTGTTAATTCTCGTTGAATTCCTTATTTTGCACACAAATTTTTAAATTCATTCGATACGTACTCACCTACATTATCGCTCTTGAGAGCCTTCTCCTTTGTATGGTGATATTTTCTGGAGCCTTCACATTCATGTTTTCTTGGAATCAATGGTTCGAATTAACCACTGTGGTTCATCATCACGATCAGATGAGTGAGTAAGTCAGATCGCAAAAGCCTTAAATCTACAATTTTAGCCTTCTCCTTCTTACCAATTTCTTTCTCAGAAAGTGCCTTGAATTCTAAAACTTAGAGAATGTATCATCTTTCTTTCGCATGAATAAGTTCCAATAGTACCATGAGAATTCATCAATAAAAATGACAAAATATTTATGCCATGTAGTGGAGATTCTCGAGAAAGGTCCACAAACATCAGAGTGGATCCTTTCAAGGACTACATTTGGATTTTGTGTACTTCCCTAAATACATCCTTTGCATACATCTTGCTGCTCAAGTGCTCCTTTAAGGAGGTCCATGTTTATCTACTACATAATCTTCAGGGCACAATGATGCAAATGGCCAAGTCTTTTGTGTCAAAGTTCATTGACATTGCGGCTTTGCACCTTTTCCACCTTAGTGATTAATGCAACATGGTCTTCCACAACTAGCTTATGTAGGTTCTTCACATGAACCTCAATATGCTTCACTTGTCCCGTGGCTATGTGCCTTAGGAATACCTTTCCTTTTTCAAATATCACATCACAACCACAGTTTTCCAAAGCTGCAACATAGATGAGATTTTTCTTTAGGATAGGAACGAACATGACATCCTTGAGATTGAGGGGGGGGCTGACTCCCTCTGAAAGGTGACTATACCAATCCCAATCACACTATACCTTCCGTCATCCCCCATCTCAATGTGCATCTGCAAATCTTTTTCTTCTAGGTCACTAAAAAAATATCTACACCCTGTCATGTGGAACCATGCACCTCAGTCCAAGTACCATATGTTGAAATATGTAACTAGGTTCAGTCTTCATAATGACATGTGTAATCATGATTTTATGTATTTAATGAAAATAGAAAAATAAATTTATTATTCTTATTCTTGAGGCATGGGTTTCATGCTCAAGGGAAATTTATTTTTAGGTCAAGCACCCATTGAGTGCTTCTAGGTTTGTCATAAATTCAGTTGTGTCATTGTCATGTATTGAAGACCTGTTTGGGCATGCTACATATTGTAAAGAAAATTTATTTGAGTCGAAAGACCCTCCAAGACCTCACCATGGTGAAAAGATCAATTTGGCCTAAAGAGAGAAATTTGTACCTGTAACACCCCCTCCTCCTACATCTACCCAAGCAACTAGCCAGTCGAGGTAAACATGTGACGAGAGATGCAACTATAAGGGATTCAACCTCATTGGTGACCTTAAATAAATGGAATCAACAAAACATATCAACCAAACCCATCCACATCAACAACAACACCCTCACAAGACATGTCAACGACTCAACCATCCTATCCCTGGGTCCCACTAATGTTTTAAGCCTTTTAACCCCTGATCGCTCTCATGCTAAAGGCATGCCTGCGTCCAGAAACCCATAGTCACTCTCACAGGCCTGCATGCCAACATCCAGGGATTTTTCCCAGCAGACCTATGCCAGCGTCCACAGAATTCAAGGTACCTTTTTAGTCTATAATTCAGCCACTGCCCAAAACTTGTTACAACTTCCAGAACCCATCAAAGACATGATGATAAGACTAACAAATCCAAAATCAACCTCAGGACTAGGCCTGAGCATCCCCAACCATGACTAATATTCTATCAAACACTTGGCATCAATGCAACCTAAAGGTGTAGGATACAAGACAGAGCATGAATGACTAGAAACACTTATGAAACATGACAAGAAGGATCACCACCTTCTCCATTGAACTCTTATAACATCAATTAGGTCTTGCATCCATAATCTTAGCATTCACAAGTAAATACATGAGGTAACCATGACATGAACCAATCAATTAACCATGTTTATAACTAACATAAAACCGTGTAAATATCGGAGATATGACAACCATTAAATCAACATATAACCAAGTGAAAAAGTAAGAGAAATTAGATTTCATTAATCATAGGCAAATCCGACCAGGTTCAAGGCTTCCATGTACCACCCGACCATAGACATGGTTGAACCAAATATTTCTTTCAGTCAGTCACCCTTGTGCCATATTCCAAGCATAAATGTGGTATCTCATTGAAAAACCAATCCAAAAACAACCAATGGAATCCAAAGCTTAAACCACCTCCACCCTCATCAAACCATGATCACACCAAAATCGGTGCTCCGATCACAACCGAATTGAACTTGAAATGCCATTTGGAATCCATCACTATCCTTGAGGAATTTTCTATCTCCTTGTCTCTCAGGCTTTACCACAATCCAATCCCATATCACTAGGCCCTAAACTGAGACCATGTATCCTGCCAAAACTGGTCAAGGTATTCCTAGGCCTTTGGGAATGAACCTTGAGATCACCTCTGCCCAGGATTTCGAAATCCATACAGCAAACCAAAGCTCAAAACTGAAATAAACATCCCAACACTATGGCATCCAAAATAAGGAAAGCTAGGTTGAAACCACTATCATAACCCAGAAAAACCATGCCACCAAAAGCAAGAGAACTATACACCAACATGCAAAGCCCTGTATATCCAAACCAGCTAGGAAATCACACATGCAATATGTTACTTGCAAGTATTCCTGCTGAAGTTGTTGTATCCTTCTCTTCTTCCTTTATCCTTGCTTTCCTTCCTTTCCTTTGCTTGCTTGCTTTTTCCTTCCTTGCTCCAAAACCTGAGCAAAACTTGAGCCAAGAACTTACATTGACCAAGAGCATGCCAATTGATCCTTAGAAGCATTTTTATTAATAAGGCCTCTATTTTCTTCATTTTCCATTATTTTCCTTCAATTTCCTCCTCACATGCAACCTATGACCTTTCACCTTAATTTTCTCCTAATTTCCTTTATTTTCATAAATAAATGTGCCAAAAAGCCTTTTTCCTTTTAAATGCCTTTGCCAATTTCCTTAGCCATAATAAACAGAAATGAAAACCCACATGAGGATGTCCTACCCAACGTTCAGCTTGGAATACATGTCCCTTAACTGTGGTCTTATTTTTTCATTTATTTACTTTGTTACATGGAATTTTCACCATGGTTGTTACAGAACCCTCCCCCTTGGGGAACATCGTCCTTAGTGTTAAACGACACCAAGACCTCAACAAAACTGTTGAAAATAAACATACTTCCCATTAAGCTTTGTAACTCATCTCGTTGCAATATTTACAATGAATGACCTACTCAAAAGGAAAACATCATAACAACATGACAACATACCACATACTGGAGCTTTATAACACAAATCGTTACCGTATTTACAATAGCCACATATACACATATGCACATTTTCTAAACCAACAAATAAAAGGATAGGATGCATGTATCAATCAACAAGGGAATCCATACGCTCACACCTCCACCCTCAAAATAATACCAAGATTCACCTCCTTACCAGGAAGTCCAGAATCCACTGTCACAGTCAAATTGCATCCAATGTCCAATGTTACAATCATGTGCCACATGTCCTCTCAGTGAACAGTTATCGGCTCATTTATCCAATGCGCACTCCCAATGTTCATCTGATTACATCTAGCAATGCTAATGACCAAAACAAATACATTCACGACCTTCCCTTCTCTACCACACAGTCCCTCAGGAAATCTGGTCACCCCCTTTCGTGCAGTCACTCACCTTCCAAGTTCCCCGTCATCCCCTATCCCGAGTGATCTATCCCTTGGCAAGGCTTCCTCACATCGAAAGATAAAAAGCCAAGGCATATCCCTGCCTCAAAACCATCATACTGATCATAACATGCTCATGGAAATCAATAAACACTATTGGGTGCCAGTGTCCCAAAATGACCCTGCTCCTAGAGTGTTTTACCAGCATACTGTTGCCTGCGTTAATTTCTTTTGTTGTTGCTGCAAATACTTGCAGTCGATTTCGGCGACTCAACCAGGCACGTTCATGCAATATTATTCCAAGCACATAATTTCTATTAGATTCAAAATAAATTGAAATAACTTCAAATCGTACCTCA
Organism: Pinus taeda; assembly: GCA_000404065.3. NCBI lineage: Eukaryota > Viridiplantae > Streptophyta > Pinopsida > Pinales > Pinaceae > Pinus > Pinus taeda. The sequence continues at coordinate 59,376 of APFE031472382.1, forward strand.
TTGGTAGCTTGTTAATAATGTACACTTGCAATCCTGTTTACTTCATGTCACAACAAGTCAAACTAGCATCTTTGACCAAATCAACATGTATAAAAATATTACATTAGGTTAGCTCAAAACACAACCATTATAGATCAACATCATAAATCACATGTAACCATCATAAACCAGAATCATATATTACATATAATCATCATATACCATTGTCATAAATCTCATGCATAATAAAATTGAAATAAAATGTTGATACTTATTCTTTTATCAATCCTTAGCTTCGATCTTTGTCTTTATTCTGTACGCACTCTGGATCGGTTGCCACACCAGAAAAAAAACCCAGTGCCTTCTCATAGTGTGCATCACACACACACAACTACACACATCATACAACACCATGCAATACATGCATCTACACGAGTACCATATGTACAACATGTACATTGTTGTTTGTACACTGCAACCACCTGCACAACATGTGCACATTATCATATGTACACGACACCACATGCACAACATGTACACACTGCCACATGTACAATGCACCATTGTACAACATGTACAGAATACCACATGTACACAGTACCACATGCATGACATGTACACAACACCATATGTATGTAGTGCCACATGCACGACATGTACATAGCACCACCTGCACACAACACCACTTGTACAACATGTACACAACACTACATGCACACAACATCACTTCTACAATCATGCGCAAAACACCATATGTACATAGTGCCACATGTACATAGTGCCACATGTACAACATGCACACAACACCAATTTTACATAGAACTACATATCCAACATGTACATAACATTATTTGTAGATAGCACTGCATATTCAACATGCATAGAGCACCATATGCAGACAACATCACATATATATCATGCACATAATGCAATATGTACATAGCACCACATATCCAACATCTACATGACACCATATATACCCAGCACTACATATGCAATATTCACACAACACTATATGCACATATCATCACATAAGCAACATGTGCACAACAATAGTACCACACATCCAAAACCACATTGTCTTTACCAAGAAACCCCGCTTCCAATGCCTTATCCATGCTTGTCCCAACATGTCGCGGACCACACTGCTTGCATTTCGTTGTTGTATCCCTACTTATACATAACATAGACATAATATAATCACATAATATCAACTCATAACCATATGATACCGACCATGTATATTTGTCAAGCTATTCTTCCCACTTGATTCCTCATGAACCAGGAATCTTTTCATGACATTCACCTGCATAAGAAATCATTCATTCCTCCACAAGAACTATCCCTGAGAACCCTGTCAGATAGTGACATAGATATATAGATACATACATATATAATCATTAGCATAATCATGATCATAACATAATTACCAAATATCAAGGTCAAGGTTAAGAGAACTTCCTTTGTTCATGCACAACATTGACAACAAGAGTTCCCAACAAAAGGCATCCAACACCTCATATCCATTTACTTTACCTTTTTTGGTTACCTTTCTTATGTCTATACTGTCACTATCCATTTATCACAATGGACCCAACCAGTCCAACCAACTGTCATAGTCTTACCTTTCGTTGCGCTTACTCATGCACCGAGCTTCATCCATGTCTTACATTACCTGTCAGGTACCACACATCTCTCCTCGAGATCCATCAAATTTTCCTCTTCCCCAAACCAATTCCCAAGACTCAAAACATAAAAGGAAAGCCAAGAAACAAACAAGAATAAAGCCATGAAAACCAATAACGATATGACACCATAAACAAAGTGGCATAGATATGCACTAGACACACTCAAAATAGCAAATCAAGCACAACAATCACAAAATACCAAAAGCACAAGACTAACAACAAACACCATGACTCAATCCTCATGGTTCCCAAGGAAAGCTCAACGTGAGACTTCTTCAATATTTCAGGGCAGTCTCTCTTGCGATACAAATCCCTGCATCATAAACACATAATTTTCAGTGTATAAATAAACATAACAATACACCATTTACCTTACTTTGTTGTGCCAGGCACATTTCTTGCAACTGAACACATCTGCATCATCTCTCAAGGGACTCCAATCCCCTAGATAGATCCACCTTTAGATAATGTACTTGTCAAGTACGTGTTCATGAGTCTAGCACATATCCACATAATGTCAGACAAAATCAAGGTTAAGAAGACTTCTTGTATGCAAAGAACTCATTTGTTTGGAATTAGGGTTTCCAAACATAGCCAAAAGTATTCTTGTCCAATTCCTTCCTTTTACCTTTTTACTTTGTTGGAATCAAGGCTTACTATGTACTGTCACACCACCCAACTATTAGTTATATAAACACATCAACTATTACCTTGTCATGCTAATACCAAGCATGTTACCCTGCAACTGCTGACATGTGTCAACCATCCATAGTCAACTCATAGTCATTAGATATAATGCTACAATTTTCAACTACATTCAAGTACATATCAACTGTCTCAACACCTATGTATTAGTACAATCATCTTAAAACAAAATCATTTGAACACATACTCATATTATGCAATTCATCAAACATTCAACCAACTAGCAACATACCATGTTAAATATTAACTAGATGACAAAATCAAACAGTCAAGCACTAAATATACGACATAAGCAAACTCGTACCTTACTGTATCTCAGGGGAGGCCACATTGTCTGCACAATCAAGCTAGTTAGAACAATATAAATTCTCAACACATTAGCTTAAACATAAATAAGATCATGATATCCATAACATGTTCGCATCCTAACTCATAAACAATTATCATTTATGAATAGCAATCACATATGTATGATCAGTATAGATTAGTACCACACAACACAACACAATAAGTTGACTCATACCTAAATGTCGTAACCCTAACCATCTGCGTATGCCAATCCAATTTAGCATGATTCATATGATGTCAAGATCTTAATGAAATAACCCTAATCATCAAGTTGCTAGCATATAACAACCATAAGCTATATATCATGCTTATCAACAACATATAACCTAATCTTCAAGCTAACTGTCTTCTAATAGCAACAAGTTAACCTATAACATACTCATCAACAACATACAACATAATCATTAAGTTATCTAATATAAAACAAGAATAACAATGCATACAACTACAGGTTACTATCATTCTTGACTATCTGACACATGTGCATGTAACTACACTAATCAACTAACGTCTATCATGAATTTAACCATAACATCAAAATACATGTACATAAACCTAATGTATATAAGCCTAATGCATATAACAATCCTTGACTTACATACCTGCATGCCAAACATATAATACATGTATGATGATATGCTCTTACCCCAGATTCCAATGTTGCAACCTCATTATGATGATTTGCATCTCCTGCTTTATCTCAACGAACACATTAGCATCATAACATACCAATATCACCCTGATGACCTAAATTGCACACCATGACTTCACAAGGCATGTTTAACCTACTATTCATGCATAATTATAACGAAGACCATACATGCATGAAAACAACCATTACTCCATTGTACACATTTCCACATGCAACCTTCAAAATTCATAAGCAATGCCTAATCAACTACACATACACATGAACGCATGTAGTCGAACATAAGTGATATATTCTTGTAACCGACCTACAAGACTGATACATGTAATCAAACATACAAGAATGTAACCTTACATAGAAGGATGTAATCCAAACCTACAAAATGATACATGTAAGTGACAAATAAAAACATGTAACCATTCATACACTCATGACAACATTCTTCACACAACGACATCCTTATTCCCATGGAAACATCATTATGACCATGACCAACACCATGCATATGCAACAACCATTCAAGGATGACTGACACATTAACAACTGACATAAATGCATGACAAACACCTTCACCCAAGGAGAGCGCAACCACGCTCTAATAACACTTTGTAACACCCCCCTACTCCCACATCTACCCAAGAAATCAAACAACTGGGTAAACATGTGACAAGAGAGGCCACTATAAGGGATTCAACCTCCTTGGTGAGCTTAAGGAAATGGAATCTACGAAAAACATCAACCAAACCCATCCACATTAGCAACAACACCCTCAAGAGACATGTCAGCCACTCAGACATTATGTCCCTAGGTCCCATTGATGTTTTAAGCCTCTTAACCCCTGGTCACTCTCATGCTAAAGGTATGCCAATGTATAGAAACCTAGAGTCGCTCTCACAGGCCTGTGTTCCAACGTCCAAGGACTTTTCCCCAACATACCTATGCTAATGTCCACGGAATTCAAGGCACTTTTTTAGTCTAGAATTCTATCTGCTACCCAAAACTTGTTACAACTTCCAGAACCCATCAAAGACATGATGGCAAGACAAATAATTCCAAAATCAACCTCAAGACTAAGCCCGAGCTTCCCCAACCAAGACTGACATTCTGTCAAAGACTTGGCATCAATGAAACCTATAGGTTTAAGATACAAGACAAAGCATGAATGACTATAAACATGTATGAAACATGATAAGGAGGATCACCACCTTCTCCATTGAACTATTATAACATCAATTAGGTTTTACATCCATCATCTTAGCATTCACAAGTAAATACATGAAGTAACCATGACATGAACCAGGAAATTAACCATGTTTATAAACATCATAAAATCATGTAAATATCATAGACATGATAACCATTAAATCCACATGTAAACAAGTGCATAAGTAAGAGAACTTAGCTTTCATTAATCATAGGCAAATCTAACTAGTTTCGAGACTATCACGTACCACTCAACCATAGACATGGCTGAACCAAATATTTCTTTTAGCCAGTCATCCCTATGCCATATTCCAAGCATGAATGTGGGATCTCATAGAAAAACCAATCCAAAAACAACCAAGGGAATCCAGAGGTTAAACCACTTCCACCCTCATCAAACCATGATCACACAAAAACTAGTGCTCTGATCACAACCGAACCGAACTTGGAATGCCATTTGGAATCCATCACTATCCTTGAGGAATTTTCTGTCTCCTTGTCTCTAAGGCTTTACTCAAATCCAATCCTGGATCACTAGGCCCTAAACCGAGACCAGCCTCTCATGCTTTACCACAATCAAAACCTAGAACAGTAGGCCTTAAATTGAGACTCCTCCCTCAGGGTTTACCGTGTATCCTGCCAAAATTGGTCAAGGGATTCCTAGGCCTTTGGGAATGAATCTTGAGACCACCTTCGCCCCAAATTTTGAAATCCATTCGACAAACCAAAGCTCAAAACCGAAATAAACATCCCAACACCATGACATTCAGAAAAAGGCAAGGCTAGGTTGAAACTAGTGTCATAAATTGACAAAATGATGCCATTGACAATAAGAGAACCATACACCAACATGAAAATCCATGCATGTCCAAACTAGCTATGAAATCACACATCCAATATGTTACCTGCAAGTATTCCCACTGAAGCTTCTTGATCCTTCTCTTCTTCCTTGATCCTTGCTTTCCTTCCTTTTCCTTTACTTGCTTGATTTTTCCTTCCCTGCTCTAAAGCTTGAGCAAAACTTGAGCCAAGAGCTTACACTGACCAAGAGCCTGCCAACTGATCCTTATAAGCCTTTTTATTAATGAGGCCTCTATTTTCTTCATTTTCCATTATTTTCCTTCAATTTCCTTCTCACATGGAACTTATGACATTTCAACTTACTTTTCTCCTAATTTCCTTTATTTTCATAAGTAAATGTGCCAAAAAATCCTTTTTCCTTTTAAATGCCTGCCCAACATTCAACTTGGAATATGTGTCCCTTACCCGTGGTTTTATTTTTACCTTTATTTACTTTATTACATGGAATTTTCAGTAGGGTTGTTACAGTACCGCTCACAAGCTTATAAATAAGAAGGAACTCAACCTCATTTGGACACTCACTCAAGCAAGTTCAATCTCCTCAAGATAGAAGTTGGAAAAAGACAAAGAAGGAGAAGAAGAACAAGTTCGAATTTTTTGGGCTTCTCTCTCTCTCTTGTTAGGTTTTCTATAGTTGTTGGGCAAGACGAAATTCTGAAGATGTATCAAATTTTTGAAGTTAAATCGAAGCTATGAAGTTGCAAAGTCGAATATGTGAAGTTGTAAGATAAAAAATTATCAAGCTACAAGGTCGAAATTGTGATGCTGCAAGGTCAAACCTATGAATCTGAAAGGTCGAACCTGTGAAGCTACGAGGTCGAAGTTGTGAAGTTGTAAGAAGTTGCTTCTAGGTCGAAGCTATGAAGTTACTAGGTCGAAGATGCATCAAAATTCGAAGTTGTATAAATTGTTGCTGGGTCGAAGTTTTTGAAGAAATTGTCATAAGGTCAAACTTTGTTGTTGGAATTCATTCAAGAAGGAAAAAGTTGACTTGGTCTTGTAGGGTCTTGGTCAAGGGTCATAGGTCTTGGAATTCGTCAATTGAAGATCTATAAGAAGAGAAAAATTTGGATGGGTCATCCTCTCAGTTGGATAGGTTTTGGACCTGGTTGATCGCATGCATCTTGTGTCCTATTGTCTCACTATTCTTTATGATTTGGTAGTTTTTTAATGATAGAGAACACTAATAATAATAAAGGAAAGAATAATTTAATTAAGTAAAAATACATCACAAGTAGTTATCATAGTAAGATAAATCACCTAATCTGGTTGCCCTAAATTTCTCAACATGGTATCAGAGCTAAGGTGACTACATCAAGGAAGGGAAACAAAAAGAAGGATACTCTAGGGACAAAGTATGAATATATCATCTTGGAAACATCAAAAGAATCAATCATTAAGAAGAGAAAACAAAGGACCTCAAAACCCTAGCTCATCGAAAGAAGGGTTCCACACTTGAAGCGTTCTTCGAAACTCACACATTCTACAGTTACTATCACAAGGAAGGAAGAACGAAACACTTTTGGGTCTGTTTTCTAGGCTATATTCTCCACACATGCAAAATATTAGGACAACCTTGTGCAACAACAAGTATCGAATTGAATCCACCATAAAGGATCAAGTTTTGTTCTAAGAAAGGTCTCCTTTGCAAGCCGAAATAACAATAAAAGAAGTCAATTCAAGTGAAGTAGAAAGGAGGAAAACTTGTCTATCTTCTAGCCACTCATGTGAGCTAGGGTTACTACAGAAAAGGCCAAAATTATAGACCTACTACAACAAGCTGAAATTGTAAATAAGGGTAAAAAATTTAAGGTTGTGAAACAAGTTTGACTAACGTTGACTTGAAGGAAGAAAAGAAGGAAAAATCATTGTCATATCCTTGTGAGCCAAGGATCATTTTTGAAGGAAGAAATCATCACTAAGAAGACATCTTCTATTATCTACATTATCATCAAAATCAAGAAGGAATTAAGCTAAATATTTCATCATCTAGGAGAATCTTCACTTGACAAGTAAGTATTTGTTGTAGTTGTTGCAACAACATTCCAAAATTTCCGCCCTTTTAAAAATTTGGGACCCCTGCACCAAGTTTGTACCTTTCACTTACCTTTAAATCTCACTTTGACATCCTAGCAATAAGCCAAGTCTCGTTGGTCCCCTCAAAAGTCCAATTCTGCGAGACTTAAAGTTCCTCATCTGCCTAAGTCACAGGTCGCATAAAATGAGCTTTCATGTAGCTGAATGTAACAACCTGCAACCATCCCTTTCAAAAGTTGCTCTTTAACCAAGTGAAGTCGCAAGGTCATAATGTAGTTCAATGCTTAGCTTAAAATTCGTGACCTTCATTTCCTCGCGACCATGTGACTACCTGACTAGGTCGCAAGGTCACAACATAGTATATTCTTCGACCTCAAAACTCGCAACCCCTCTTCACATGCGACTATGCGACCTTGTCCTTATAATTCCCTAACTCATAAGAGATGATGGTAGATTCCTCGTGACTTAGTGACCTATGTGACTCGATGACCTCTTAAGCCCCGAACTTGTGACCTTTTATATTTAAATCGCTCTCCTCGCTGGTTCTTTTGTTTGTTTCATTGGAGCGCTCAAGCAACAGAAAGGTTAGGCGACTGAGGAAGGAACACAACTTCTTATAGGTGGGTGACCCTTCCTCTCCCCTATAATAATTATTCCCTGCCATTTTTCCTCCTCTACATTTTGACCTACGTCTTCCCTGATGGTGAGAGTTTTATCTACCCTTCCACAGTTTCTTTAAACTCATTTTAACCTTGCAACCCTCCAATTCAGCATTTTCCCATCTAGCTACCTCTTTGCCTAGGTAGTTAGGCCCACCTTTGATCCATTCATTTTTTTCCTCTCAATAACTTAGTTTTTGGATCCAGTAAGACCCCAAGGCCGCATTTCAAGCTTCGAGACCTCCTCCAAGCTGCCCTGAAGAACAAGTTGCATGAACAAAATATGTGATAGGCTAAACATCACGATCTTACGACTGATATGACTTCACGGCCTCTCTTATCCCATGACTCCGTGACCTTGCGACTAGTCCGACCCCATAATATCTCCTACCCCACAACCTTGCGAATGGTCTGGCCTATCCTACCCTACGACCTTGCGACCCGATGAAATAATCAAATCTACGACCAAGTTAGCCCAAGTCTCTAAATCACCAAGTTGTTTATTTGGTACTCCTTTTTTTTCCAACCTCATGTGCCCAATGACCCAACGACCCCCTCTCAATAGAACTTTAGCCCGATATTTTCCCCATGTTATGAAGCTTTGCTCATGATTTGCATTTGTTTTATGTTATTCATGGCATATCTCTCATTGCGGGATTGCTTGTTTGACATGCGAGGCGATGACAACCTTGAGTTCATTTCAATTTCTTTTTTCTCTGGAGAGATGGCGCCTCTAGTATTCAAGCAACCCCCTCTATTGAGAATGTGGAGTATTGTGAGGATGGTATCTAAGATTTTGTTGCGAGAGTGTAAGTGTGATTTCAACTATATCTCGCTGAGGTCGGAGCCTTGCTAGACTCAAACATTCCCTTAGCTTATTGGGGCTCATTCTCAATCTCACGATTCCTCTTGTGTCACTTCATAAGGATGATTCCTTGTAGATGTAGGGAAAGAAAGAAAACAATATTTTGTGGGCATTTCTCATTTGAATCACTCACTTGTACGTGTTGTGTTGCAGAGATCATAACAAGATTTTGGAATGGATCAGAGTGGTGTCCTCACCATCCCTTGCGATTTGGAGATTTTTTAACATGTCTTATCGTTGGTTCACAATGATCCCAACCCATCCTCTAAAACCATAGAGGAAGTTGTCGGGTACTATGTTTTGATTAGCCACTGCTATGTAAGTGAAGAGCTAGAGTTGCAATGATGATCCATTATAGGGTTTATGCTATCACGAGATTAATTAGGATATTGTAGAGTTAAGAATATGTGGTTTTTTCGAAGAGTTTATAGCTTTAAATCTAGAAGAACAAAATAGAGTGTATATTTTTGTAAACGTGATGACTACGCAAAGGCCCAAGCTCTTTAATTCTTGGTTTCAAAACAAGAAAATCTCATACACCAATATGATTTATTTTTTTGAAATAAAAATAGTTAAATGGAACTTATCATACATGCTGCCCAAATGATAGGCGGGAGAAAAATTGACAAACTGCAATGGACATTGAGATCTTCTTTGTATCGTTGTTTGACAGTCTTGATTGCATAGCAAAACATTCTGCAGGTGCGTAAAGTGCTTAAAAGTCACTCCTCCTAGACTATTATGGTCCCTGTTGTTAACTATAGTAGAATTTGATGTTAGTATGGAGTTATTTTTATGTTCTTTGTGATATAATTCCTCTTTGCTATTGTCAAAATAAGTATCAAATTGCAAATTATCTCATGGTATGAATTACGAATTGAGGTCGACATTAAACACTCATTTGTACAACATTAATTCGTTAACCGTGTTACATGTATATATATCGAACTTTTACACAACTCAATATACAAAATATTTAATACTCTAAATCAGAATGTTTAATGCTTGTGTTCTAGGGATCGATGAAATTTGATGGGCAAATTTTCCAAATACAACCAATTTTTTTGTTTCCCATGTAAACATTCTTTGTTAAAATAATAAAAATAAATATAATATTTGTATATCGTTATAATTAACACATGTTTTAGATGCTTCATATGTGAAATTCCTATCCTACTTCAGGGTCAGGACTATGATTGTCTTGACCCTGTCTGGGTCTACGTTAATCCCACTCTTAAAAATGATGTGGCCCAAGAGATTACCCTCGAACATTGTGAAGATACTTTTCTTGGGATTTAAGGATATCCTATACTTGCGACATCGTTCAAATTATTCTTTAAGTTGCGTATGTGGTCTGACCTTTTGTTTGGAGAATAGAGTTACATTGTCAAGCTATACCACTATGCTCTGCCCAATGGGTCCATATAGAGCGATGTCCATAGCATCTTGGAATGTTGCACCAATGTTGATTAGACCAAATGACATTTGTTTGAATGCGAACATGCCCCACTTCATTTGGAATGTGGTTTTAAGTCTGTCAGGCTTTGCAACCATAACCTTGTTGTATCTAAAATAACCATCTAACATAGAAAACATTTCAGACCCCAATATTGTTTGTAATATTTGTTCCATGGAAGGCATGGGGTAGTTGTCCTTGTCCAAGGCACGGTTAAGATTTTATAAATATACACATAGGCGGGTTTCCCTGGACTTCGTCCTTACCAGAACCAACTTTGACACCCAGGTTGAGTGCCACACTTTGTATATGATCCGAGCATCCATCAATTTTCTTAACTCTTTTTTAATAAGAGGCTCAAGTGTTGGATGTACTTTCCTCAGCTTCGGTTGGAATGACTTAGCCCCTTCCTTGATTGATATCACATGCTGGATGATTCACGTGTCATATATCTTGAGTTCATTGTACCTCCACACTATTATGGTGTGCAACAAGTACCTAGATTAACTTATTTCAGATCCTTATATGTTCCCAAGTTAATATTATTGTGTGATAATGTGGAACTATGGGTCTTAGCATTAAAAGGTCCCCAGAAGTGATTCTGCATGTCATACAATTTTTCCAACAATACCACATGCTTAGGGATGATGTTTCCTTTGCTTGCACTAGATGCATCCTACAATGCCTTTTCGTGCTCATCCTCATTGATTGATGTGTCTTTAAATACATTAGCGTTCGCCATGAAGCATAGTATCTATTGGTCATCATCAAACATGCATAAATTAGTGATATTGTTAGGGACAAAAGGCTTATAAATAATTTCAACAAAAAAAAATCGGCCCTCAATGGAAACAACTTAGCAACAACAATTTCTAATGCATCTGCAGTTGCTTTATGCATTCTTGGAACATAAATAATATTGAAAGCTTGGAAATGTGAAATAATACACCATACCTCTTGTTGATCACTTATAAGATGAGGTGACACTCAATGTATGGTGTTACATACCTGTCGCACCATAATTTCTGAGTCGCCTACCACTTTTAGGATGGAAACATTGAGGTCAATGACCTTTTGTAAGCCCAACGTGAGTGCTTCTTACTCTGAAGTGTTGTTCGTGCACTCAAATTCCAAGTGGCTAGAGATCAAATTCTTTCTCTACAGTGGGTCTATTAAAACGCAACCAGCTCCAGAGCCCTCCTACATTTTGGAACCATCAAAGTACATAGTCCAAATGTCATATGTACAAGGACTAGGAACTACACTAGTTCTACTACAACTACGACTAACTGTACAAGGTTCATTATCACCAATTGCACAAGGAAGGAGATACAACTATGTATCTGATGGAACCGGGGATGGTTGTGCAAGATAACACCCCAGTTGCGTTTCAAGGAAGCAATTTCCAAAAAGTAATTCTACGAAATCCATCAGTTCATTATGTCCATTCAAGGGAGTGGTATTGTCTTTCATATATCTCTCTGATTCTACCCGGATCTAATTATTTTTTCTTTTATACGAAATCCATAAGTGTGACCAGTCTGTGGAAAAGTACCCTTGAAATTTTCTAGACCAGTCTCTGCTCAACAACACTTCATATGCTTCCGAAATGTCCACAATTTGTATGTTGATACATTGGTGGACTCGTTTGTCAGATGATACGTGGATTATGACATCCCTGAGTTCACCAATTTCCTGGACATGAGTCTTGTCCAACTAAATAATATTTTCATCTATTTTATCCCATTTAGCATTGACTTTCTTGGAAACACATAATGACATTATGTTCACTGATGCACCAGAATCAACCAATCAATTGTGTACATTGAAAATGAAAATTTCGAAAGTCAACAAGAAAGGTGGGCAGAGTGTATTCACATCCATTGCTAATACATTGAGTACATATTCGACAGAAATAGGAAACTTACCAAATACCTTGTCTGAATAGGTAGTGTTACCTGTGGAGTTCTTCCCAAGTGCCCACAAGAGGATGTCTCACTGGCTCGTGATCTTTGTTAAGTCAAACATTGAAATTTTTACATGAACATTCTTGGTGTAATCAACTATGGCATAGTCCACAAGGGGAAGAATGGTCAAGGTGTTCAGGTATGTAACTTGGTTTGTGGTTTCTAAAGTGATTGTTTTGTCATTACTGCTGACGGAAACAATTTTCTTTGAGAATGATTTCCCATACTTGCTCTTAGTGTCCTGCATTGAGTTGGCGAGTGAGTTTATTTTACTTAATAGACTTTCTTTTAATTTTTGCTTTGGTAACTCAATTGTAGTGGTTGGACCTTGGCTTCTCGAGTTGTACCAGTTACTTGGTTCCGGGTTGGACCATCACTCAGAGGTTGCTTAATGATAGTACTCTTTTGGGCTATGAGTATACAATTAAACATGTCCACTGCATCCCCACCACTTGGATTTTCATTGGCTGAAGTAGATACTTCCTTTTCTTCTGTAGGCTCAGTCTACTCTTCAGCCATTACCGAGTCAATAAATTGTGTATCAACCATGATCATGGCTTGATTCCACTATGGGAACATTTTCTTTGAATGATATTCTTCATGAAACACACAATATTGATTTGTGCCTAACTTCTCAATGTTCAACACGACATTAGAGATTTGCATAAACTAAACACACAATATTGATTTGTGCCTAACTTCTCAATGTTCAACTCGATATTGGAGATTTGCATAGACTGAACGCACAATATTGATTTGTGCCTAACTTCTCAATGTTCAACATGACATTGGAGATTTGCATAGACTTTGTCGGTTGGTGTCTAATACTGCTAGAAGTTGCAGTCCTTCTGAACATGTTGGATCTGGGAGGCTTGCTTCTCATGGTGGTCTCTCTTGACCTTTGTTTGAGCTCTGCCATTTCATTATACAAATAATTGACAAGACGACTCAAGCTTTCAAGATCAAAGAGTTCTTTCTATTTGGCCCTACTCATAGAGGCTTGAGAGCTCTTACCTATGTCCTTGGAGTCTTTTGTTGGTTCATCATCAGAGATTACTTCGATTGTGCATAATTCCTTCTCAACAATGATAGACTATTCATAAATTTATGTCAGTGTTTGTTTTATAGTTTGCTTCACAAACTGCGCAATGCTTGCTAACAAGGTAGAGGTGTAGTAACCTATGGTGTTGGAGTCATCAGGTTTCATGTCTTCAAGAAATTTGTTCAAAATGCGATTGAACCTCTGGTTAAAATCTTTCACTTTTTCCTCTTGCTCCATCTTAATATTACCCAGCTCTTTCAATAACATGGTAGGGTCTTATCATCAACAATTTTTTCAAGGAATATCTTCTTAAATCCCCTCTAATTCTGGATGGAGTTTGGAGGAAGGATGTGATACCATACAATTTCTCTACCTCCAAGGTACATGGGAAAAGTCTACATGCAACATCATCATAACGTACCTCAAGTTTTTGCAGATGCAAGTAAAATTTTTCCAGATGGTCTTCAACCTTCACTATTTTATCAAGGTCATACTTCTTTAAGAGCTTCTCTGAATGCCTTGGCATCTTGTGTAGAACAACTGGAAGTGTGAGTGGGCCCTGAGTCATCGAGTCCATATTTTGGTCTACCATATCTTCTTCTTCGTTGTCCTCCTCTTCTTTATCAGAGTATCATGGCTCTTCTTCTTCTCTGTCTGTCCCGCAAAAACTTGTATCTGAGAGTAGAACATTGTCTCTGTCGCCATGTGAAAGAGTGGAGGCTCTTCTTGTTTTTCTACAAAGTCAGATAATTCTTTAAGAGTGGCAAGAACCATGTATTCAAGAGTCGAAACTACTGTCCCCGTGGAGGTGGTCTTGTTCTTCCTTGGAGAATATGGAAAATTGATTACTCTCGGGGATCAATCCAACAACTTTTTCAAATTGACGGATTATAGGGCAGATGACCTGAATATGATCATACAAAATTTCATGTTCAGACTTGGGATGAGAAGAGTCACCAACTTCAAAAGCACGAGTAGGGGAGGTGCAATGAATGTTGTTGCCTTGACCAGAAGATGGGATGGTGAAGTCGGTGGGTTTATCAACCAAAAATATTTGTTTCCCTCTCTCTAGTGCTAGAAATGTTGACAATGATGGACCTACCAACATTTAGGGGACCTCCCCAGTATGAAGATGTAACACTCCCTCCCAGGTATACCCAAAATAACCATGCTAACCAAGGAAAACATGAGATGAGAGGCTATTATGATCAGATTCGGCCTCCTATGTGACCTTAAGGAAGTGGAATCAATGAAACATCACACACAATCCTCCACCATCATCAATAGAACCCTTAAGAGACAAGTCATCCACTCAGACAACATGTCCCTGGGTCCCACTGCTATTTTCGCACTCTTAGGCCATAGTCGCTCTCATGCTATGTGCAAGGGAGCGACCAACAACCTAAAGTCACTCTCATAGGCCTGCCTGCCAATGACTGTGGACCAAAATTGCAATTTATTTAAGCCACGTTTTTAGCCCAGAATCTCGGCCTCTGCCCATAACTTGCTACAACCTTTAGAATTCATTAAGGACATGATAAAATTGTTGATAAATCAAAATAAACCTTAGGACTAGGCCTGAGAATCCCCTACAACGACTAACATGCTGTCAAACACTTGGCATCAATGTAATCTATAGGTCTAGGATACAAGAAAAAGCATAATGACTAAAACAACTTATGAAACATAACCAGAAGGATCACCTCCTTCTCCATTGAACTACTACATCATCAATTAGGTCTTGCATCCATCCATTTAACAGTTACAAGTAAATACATGAAATAACTATGACATAAACCAGTCATTCAACCATGCTTATAACCAACATAAAACCATATAAATATTAGAGATATGGCTACAATTTAATCCATATATAGACAAGTGAAAAAGTAAGAGAACTTAGATTTTATTAATCATTGGCAAATCTGATCAGGTTCGAGACTTCCACGTACCACCCGACCATAGACATGGCTGAACCAAATCTCTCTTTCATCCAGTCACCCCCATTCCATATTCCAAGCATGAATGTGGGATCTCTTAGAACGACAAATCCAAGAACAACCAAGGGAATCCAGAGGTTAAACCACCTCCACCCTCATCAAATCGTGTTCACACCTAAACCGGTGCTCCGATCACAACCGAACCGAACTTGGAATGCCATATGGAATTCCTCATTATCCTTTAGGAATTTTCCATCTCCTTGTCTTTCAAGGTTTACCGTAATCCAATCCTGGATCACTAGGCCCTAAATCGAGACTTCTCCCTCAGGCTTTACCGTTTATCTCGCCAAAATCATTCAAGGGATTCCTAGGCCTTTGGGAATGGAACTTGAGACCACCTCCTCCATGGATTATGAAATCCATCCAGAAGACCAAAGCTCAAAAAATGAAATAAACATCCCAACACTATGGCATCTAGAAAAAAGGCAAGGCTAGGCTAAAAACCACTATCATAATCAAACAAAATCATGCCACCAACAACAAGAGAACCATACACCAACATGGAAATACATGCATGTCCAAAACAACTAGGAAATCACACATGCAAAAGGTTACCTGCAAGCATTCCTGATGAAGCTGATTGATCTTGCGTTCCTTCCTTGATCCTTCCTTGCTTTTCCTTTCGCTTTGCTTGCTCCAAAGCTAGAATGATCCAAGAAAACTCTAAGTGACCAAGAGTGAGAGAGAAAGAGTAAAAAGAGAGCTCCAAACTTGAACTGACAAAAGGTTTCATTGACAAAAACTTGCCCATTGATCCTTAGAATCCTTTTTATTAATGAGGCCTCTAATTTCTTCATTTTCCATTATTTTCCTTCATTTTCCTCCTCACATACAACCTGTGACCTTTTACCTTCATTTTCTCCTAAATTCCTTTATTTTCATAATTAAATGTGCCAAAAATGCCTTTTTTCCCTTTAATTCCTTTACCTTAGCCTTTGCCAATTTTCCTTTGCCAAAACACACATCCAGTGATTCCCACTAGGATATCTTTGCCCAACATTCGGCTTGGAATATGTGTCCTTAACCATGGTCTTATTTTACCTTTATTAACTTTTATTACATGAACTTTTCACTAGGGGTGTTATAGAACCCTCCCACTTGGGGAACACCATCCTCATTGTTAAACCACACCATGACCTCAACAAAACCGCTGAAAAGCAAACATACTGCCCACGGAGCTTTATAATTTCGTTCATTGCAGTATTTACAATGAAAGACCTGCTCAAAAGCAAAACATCATGACAACATGACAATATAACAATCATACCACTTATTGGAGCTTTATAACTTAGCTCATGGTGGTATTTACATCCATATATATACATATAAAAATATCAAAACATCAGCAAAACATATGCCAACCATATACCAAACATCAAAGCAAAACTTCTTTGCTTCAACCAGAAAATA
Organism: Pinus taeda; assembly: GCA_000404065.3. Lineage (NCBI taxonomy): Eukaryota > Viridiplantae > Streptophyta > Pinopsida > Pinales > Pinaceae > Pinus > Pinus taeda. Next base: position 76,245 of record APFE031472382.1, read on the forward strand.
ATGAAGGATATAGGGCATGCATTTGATCTGCCATCTTCCATGTAGCCTCTTCAGGCCCAAGGTGCTTCCACTGCTCTTTAACTTTCTTTATGGCTCTATTGCTAAGCATGAGATGTTTCCGTTGCAATATGCATTGAGGCTCCGGTTGGAACTCTCCTTCCTGCTCCATCTGCAATACAGACTAATCAATAACATGATCAACATCATTTATATACTTCTTAAGCAATGAAATATGGAAAACGTCATGGAATTACATTGTTGGAGGCAGTGCAAGTTGATATGACACTGGTCTAATCCTCTTAAGGATCTCGAAAGGCCTGCAATACCGTGGTGCCAAATTGGCACATGAACCAATCCTCAAAGAGTTTTTCTTGGGCTTGATGCACAAATACACATGATCCCCAACCAGATACTCCTTGAACACACTGTTTTGATCCACATAACTCTTCTTCCTATCATGTGTTGCCTTTATATTCCTCTTTATAACCTACATTTCCTGCTCCGTGTCTGCTAGCATATCCAGTCCAATAAGTACCATGTTCACTGGATCACTCCAGCTGATATGAGTGTTACAACTCCACCCATACAATGCCTCGAAAGGACTTATCCTCAATGACTCCTGATAACCATTGTTGTATGCAAACTCAACCAAAGGAATATACTCCTCCAATTTCCTATGCTGGTGCATCACATACATCCTTAACATATCTTCTAAGATCCTATTGACCCTCTTTGTTTGTCCATATGTCTGCGGGTGATAAGATGTATTGAAGGCCAACTCTGTTTCTATACCTACAAATAGCTCCTTCCAGAACTTGGAAGTGAACTTTGTGTCCCTCTCTGACACAATATTCTCTGGAACACCATGTAGTCTCACTATCTCTCTGATGAACACCTATGCTACCTCACTGGATGAGTATGTAGTATTGAATGGAATAAAGTGAGGTACCTTTCTCAACTTGTTAATCACGACCATAATAGAATCGTGCTGCTTCACTATCCTCAGAAGACTTGTAATGAAATCCATGGAAATGACTTCCCATTTCCATTCGGAATTACTATAGGCTATAGTAGCCCACTTGGATTCTTACATTCTACCTTCACCCACTGACAATATAAGCATCTAGACATGAACTTTGCCACTTCCTTCTTTAGATTTGGCCAATAATAGAACTTCTTTACCGTTGTTAATGTCTTTTGATATCTTGGATGACTCAAGTATGGATTCATGTGAAACTCTCTCAAGATAAGCTTCTTGAGCTCATTGCAATTTGACACATAGATCATGTCTCTAGATCTTTCCAAACCATCTGTCATGAGACAATAGTCTGCATCCTAATCACCTATACCTATACCTGTACCTGCACCTATACCTGCACATGTACCTGTACCTATACTTTGTTGTAACTTGTGCATAATATCCATGTATTTGTCATCCCGTTGTCGTTTTGGAAAGATCCTATCTTGTAACTATGTCCCATAAGAACTCATATTTGTTATATGATTCACCTATACATGCATTTTGAGAGCATCTGCAACCCATTTCTCTTTACCTTTGATGTACCTGATCTCGAAGTCGAACTCACTAAGGGTAGCCAACCATCTAGCTTGCCTGGAATTGATATTTGGCTGGTCAAACAAATACCTCAACCTATTGTGATCGCTCATTAATGTAAACCTCCTGCCAAGAAGATAGTGTCTCCACATCTTAAATGCATGTAAGGTCACTGCTAGCTCAAGATCATGCATCAAATAGCTTTGCTCATGCTCATTTAGTTTTCGTGACTCATAGAACACAACCTATCCTTCTTGCATGAGAACTCCACCAAGTCCTCTCTTCCAAGCATTTGTACACACTACAAACTCCTTGTCCAGTTTCTAAATATTTAGCATTGGTGCATGTGTCAACAACTGCTTAAGTTGTTCAAAACTAGCCTCACATTCTTTTGTCCATTTGAACTTGTTACCTTTCCACTGTAATGATGTGATAGGACATACAATGCATGAGAAGTTCCTGATGAACCTCATATAGTAACCTGCCAATCCCATAAATGATCCCATCTCATCCACATTCTTAGAAGTTTCCCATTCCATGATGGCCCTTATCTTCTCTAGATCTACTGCAATGCCTTCCTTGGAGACAACATGCTCCAAGTAGTGTACCTCAGTATGAAAGAAGATGCACATGTTAAGCTTAGTGTAAAACTGATGCTTGTTAAGCTTAGTGTAAAAATGATGCTCTCTTAACAATCTCAACATTGCTGATAAATTCTCAGCATATTCTTCCTCATTCTTAGAATATACCAATATGTCATCAACGAATACAATAACAAACTTGTCCAAATAATAATGCAACACACTATTCATCAAGCACATAAATGTAGCTGGAGCATTAGTTAAACCGAATAGAACAACAACAAACCCGTAATGCCCTACTTGCTCCTATACACAGTTTTGAAGATATCCTCTTGCTTGATGCGTACTTGATGGTATCTCGATCTTAGAGAACATTGTTGCTCCCTTAACCTGATCAAGCAAATCATCAATCCTTGGCAAAGGGTATCTGTTCTTGATTGTTACTTTGTTTAGCTGCCTATAATCAATGCACAATATGAGAGTAACATATTCCTTCTTTACGAATAGCACTGGTGCGCCCCAAGGTGATTCACTCGGTCTGATGTATCCTTTGTCCAACATCTCATTTAACTACAACTTAAACTCTACCAACTCAGGTGTTTTCATCCTGTAAGGTTCTTTTTATGTTGGATCTGCTGCTAGAACCAACTCAATAGAAAAGTCTACCTCATTGTGAGGTGGAAAATCTATAATGTAATCAGGGAATATATCCTGAAACTACTGCAAAATTGGGTATCTTCTCAACACATCAACATCCTCAACCTCCTTACCATTGTCACTAGATATGTGTACTACAAACATCACACAACCTTTTTTGCAACTACGCTTAGCCTACGTAGCGGTAACCATCCTCACTGATGTAGGCTTTTTCTTCTCTTGTAAAATAATCTTTTCACCACTATCGTCCACACACTCAATGGCATTGTCTAAGAAATCCACTTTGGTTTTGTGAAGGTATAGCCAATCAATACCCAAAAGCATACTATATGATCCCAATGGAAATACATTCAAATTCATTGTTGTAGGCATACCATTTAACTTAAATGCACAAGCTCTTACCCAATGGTGAACTCTCTTCTTTGTTCCTATAACCAGTTGTACCAACCAAGATTCTACATGCACTTCTTTTCTCAAACCACAATTATCTACCAAGTTAGGATTAATATAACTATAGTTACATCCAGGATCAATCAAAATAGAAACAACTTGATCACAAAGCTTATCGTCCATCTCAATGTTTGATGCCTGTTATCCAAAATAACATAGGTCCAAGGAATGTTATAGCCAACATCATCCACTGTATGTGCCTCTTGAGCACTATAGATTTGGGGTATACAACCACTCTAATAATGTGAAGAATCCCTCTTACGATGATCCTTACCACATATCCAACACTGTAATGGTTCCCTACCACTGCCTCTAGCCTGTTTCTCTCCATTTTCCTTCTCAACTGTATTGAACCTCTTGTAAGGAACTGCATTTTATTTCTCACTTGCATATTCAAGTCTTCCTCTCTTTGGTGGCCATTTTCCTTTAGATTTCTCATTTCTTTTTAAGTCATGCTTAGGCTCAACTTTGCGCTTTGACTGCTCATAACAATGCTTCAACTTTCATATGGCTTCCTCCAATGTTCTAGGCTCATCGAATTCAATTCGGTGTTTGTATGCAGCTAGAAATCCACTGATGAATCTCTAAACCTTGGCCTTCTCCTCTTTGAGGTAAGGTACATATCTCAACAGCTCCAGAAATTTGTGAGTATACTCCTCATCTGTCATAGAACCCATCTGCAACTCATAAAACTCCTTAGCTCTATCATCATAGTACCTCTCCGACGAGTGCTTCTTCTTGAAGAGCCTTTCAAATTCATGCCAAGTCAAATAATCTTCATCAATACGTTTAATATTCTTCACATCTTCCCACCAAATATTCACTTTACCTTTGATATTAAAGGCGGTTATCCTTGCTTTCATGTTTTCTAAATAATCATGCAATCTAAAGAATTTCCTCATACCAAGCAACCATGCCTCTGCATCATGTGCTTTCTTCATATCTCCATCTAAAGTAGGTGGATTTTCTTTCTTAAACTCATCTAGACTCATCTAGCAAGTATCCCCTATCACTCTTCCTCCTATCATGATGCTTGTCATAACCATAACTAGAATAATACATGTGTCTATCACCTCTCCTATCTAGAGTGTCCAACAATCTTCCATTTCTGATCATGTTAGATATATCCGATCTGTGACCACCACATGTGTCTTCTAGGAGACCTACTACCATATGCCCCACTAGTTTTTTCCTCATGTCCATGGTTGATCCAAAGTGGTCCCCGTCGTTGAAAATCTGACAAACTCTGAAGTAGTGTCACATTCACCTCTGCTTGTTTATCTTGTGCTTGCATGATTTTGTAATTGTTTTCTTTGCAACTCTTTATTTTTTCCTTTAGGCTTCTCAACATGTCTCCGAAATCAAAATAATGCCCCACACCACGCTGATAATATAATGCATAGGGAGATTTTATGCGGTCTACCACCTTGTTAGCCATTTGATCTCTTTCATGCAAGGCATACTATGTCATCTAAATCAAATCACAATAAACCAATGTACCTTAGCATAATTCGGGGAGGATACCTTGTCTACAAGATCATCAAATCAATGATATACATATATAACATAATCATAGCAACATATAGACATCTCTCGAATTAGTGCATCAATGCATAAACACCATTCTAGGTAGGGTCCAATTCATCAATGCAAGGCCATATCAACAATGCATGTTATGACCTCATGCATGACAACAACCAATATTCCATTGTACACAATGCCACATGCAACTATCAACGTGCAGAAGCAACGCCTAATCAACTACACATTCACATAAATGCATGTAGTCTAGCATAAGTGATCAATTCTTGTAACCAACCTACAAGACTGATACATGTAATCGAAATACAAGAATGTAGCCTAACATACAAGGATGTAAGTAGGTGACATATAATCAACATGTAAGTGACATATAACCATATACAACCAGTCATATACTTCCGATGATGCATTCCACAAAATCACAACAAGTTCCTCATGATAACCTTACTACAACCATGATCAACATGATGCAATGCAACAAGCACCTGGAATGTAAATGTAAGATGTTTTTCTTTGAGATAACCCTAGGTCAGTTGGTTATGCCAAAGCATCTGGAAAATTGTGGGGTTTTTAATTTTGTGGATGACTAGAGAACAATTAATTAAGATAGGTGTTTCTAAAACTTAGAAAGATCTTAAATATCATGAAGTGTTGTTTTTTATTTGCACATGGTAATTTAAATTTGAAGTGTGATGATTTTTAGAAGAAAAACAAAATGTAAATGATCATATACTCAGACAGAATACTTAAACATTTAGAAGAAGAAATCATTAAAATTGTGTTTCAATGATCAACATAATATAACCAAATTATAACATAAACCTAATGCAATTTAACATTCAAGAGGAAGTAATAGAAGCAAACAACTCTGTAGCTTAGACTCTTAGTTAATTACAATTCACAACGAATTAAAAATGAATTTGACACTCAATTAAGATTTTTAATTGGATAACTATCTATAAGATGAATTATATGAAGAAACAATTATGGTAAACACAAAGAAGAACTCACTAGAAGACAAGCCATGTGTAGATAACTCAAAATCCTTTATTGACATTCAAAAAGCTCTAGCTTAGTACAATTCTTTTTAAAAACTAATTCCAAGATGCAACCCCTGATTCATTATCAGAATGAGGTATTTATACAAAAAAGGAGATTTACAATTAATGCCTTATTGACTAGGCATGCTAAAATATCTAAAACTAAAACATAATTGAAGGATTTGATCTAGGAAGAATGCATCTGCATTCTGGCCCTATTTTGTTGGAATATGTTGTTGAGTCACCTCTTTTTCTGGATATGCTGGCAACTGACTATTGTGCTGGAATAATATGTTGGCAGGTTTTACTCCTTTTGATATGCTTCCAATTTCTCCCAACATTCTGAATTTGGGATTGTTACCTTTATAGCCTTTTGGTAGATTTCATCTACCTTAGTGTATTTAGTAAAGGTAGGCTTTACTGGAAAAACATGTTGAATCTCATTTTGAATAAGACAAATATTCCCAACTTCTTCATACAAAGCTCGACCAGTGATTGATCCCTTCATTGAAGATGATGCAGTAATTGAAGTTTTCATCTTTTCCTGTAATCTTTGAAAATAGTCTGTTTTGTCCATCAGCTTGTCATTCAACACAAAAATGGAAGGAAATACTTTATTAATTGATGCCTCAATTCTTGATAGAAATCTGTTAATGCCAAATTCCAGAGTATGGCATTTTTCTTCTAGCTGTATTACTAAGTTCTTCTTAGTAAGAACCTTTTTTACTTCAAGGATTGTTTCAGTTTTGTCTTCCACTCCCAATTCTTCTAGCTCATATTTATCCTTAGAATTTAGAAACTTAATGATTTTGTTTGCTGTTGCAAGCATTGTTCATAACTGATTATTTATTTCAGAAACAACTTTGTTGGCTTTTTCTACCAGTTCTCTTTGTTCAAACATAATCTGGATGCAGGGCCAAATTTGTTTCATTTTATTGATGATGCTGTTCTAAATGATTTCTTTAACCTGAGCAAGGGGAGTACCAATGGCATTTTCATTTGCTGACTTCTTCCAATTCTCTATCTGAGTTTGGGCTCTTTGGAGTTCTATTGAATGATTGGTGTTAAACCTACTTTTAATGTCTTCTAGTTGCTTTACCTTTTTCTCTAACTTTTGGATTTCTTCATATTGAAGTGACATCTTCTGAACTGCTTGGGCCAGTTTGATAGCATCTCCTTGAGTGCTTGTGGTAGGTTTCGATGAAGGCATATTAGTGATTAGAAGTGCTTGTAGAGGAACAACTGATTTCTTAGCTTCATCAATAAGTCTTTCTATCTGAACTTCCATCTGCTTTATCTGTGAATTTTGTTCAATAATGATCTTCATCATATATTCTTTTCGGTTCTCTGTCTCACCTATTTCCTTAGCCAAAAGACCTTCAGTTTCTAGGATTTGAGTAGTTTCCTGAGTGCAACAATATGTTCATTCTTCTTTTTTATTAATTCCTTTGCAGCTTTAACATTTGCAAGGTCACAACCCAATTTGATTACTAGGTCTTCTAGTGTTTTAATTCTAGAGTCTTTGGCATGAGAAGAAATCCTTCCCATGTCAAGCTGTGATCGAATGGTGGAAACTGTAGCCTGTAATCTAGATAATGTCATGGCAGTATTAGTAGCAGAGGAAAATATCATCTCTCCCGTCTGTTTGTGCATTTCCATCTGATCAATTAAATGCACATCCTTAATGTCAAACTCAAGGGTGGATTTATTGTAATCTGACTCTCCTTTAAGCTGAGGTACTTGAGCTTAGAGAAATTCCATGTGCATTCTTCCTTTCTCTAAATCAAAGATAGTTAACAATCTGCTCTGTGTGCTAGATGTCTGTTTCCAGAATTGATTATAGACATTGACCTTTAAAGCTTCATCCTTTAGCTTGATTTCTTTGTAGATGTCCATTGTGCTTTTCTCAGGATTGCTTGATGAAGATGTTTCTTTTTGTATGATCTACTTCTACTGAATTTGAGAAGGTGCAAAAGAATCAGGAGGATCAGTTGATTGCTCTTCTCCTAATATAGTTGCAAAAATTTCCTTTGAAGTGTTAGGCTGCTGCTGTTGTGAATCTTTGCTGAAGTTCAGGCTTGAACTTAGTTTTTCCTTTTTCCTATATATAAGTTTGAAGCCTAAGTTGATAATGTCAGTTTCCATGGGAGACACCCCTTCTCTGTTTGTCTTTCTTTCCTTTTCTTCTTGCAGGGAAGTTGTATTCACCAAAGAAGTAGAGACTTGTTGCTCCTCTGATTCCTGTAGAGTATTTGGTAGCCATTCTTTTCTATTTTTATATTGTTCAATCCCTGGCCTTGTTGTATGAAATTAAGGTGTAGATTTGGTGTCCACCCTTAACTTAGAAATGATTCCTAAAGCATCATAAGACCAAGTAAAACTCAAATCAAAATTCATGGTTTTCAATATCTTCTCTGCCTCTTCTCATGCTGCCCTGCTATTACAAATAAACGGACCAACCTGAGTCTTTATTCTGAATTGTGATTTATTTTTGGCAGATGTAAAGTGAATCTGGTCCATGTTTATCATCTGTCTGATATATTCAAGTGCAAAAATCCTCATTGGGGGGTATTTAGGCAGCTTGAAAGGTGGTAGTTCACAACCAAAAATTCTAATCTTAGTGCAATTCTCATAGAGATACCAATCTCCAGTATGTGCCTCTTGTGTAAGCTGCAAAATTTTCTGAATTTCTTCACTTATTCTGCTCCCAGTACTACCACTCAAAAGACTCATAGATGGATGAACAAACATGTCTATGAATTGTTTAAATGAATATTCATTTTGTTCTTTCCTGACCATGGTAGTCCAAAATATTACTGACTGTTGTTCTCCTTTATCATCTAACTTATACAATGACAAATTTATATGATCTCCTTGCAAGTATATGAACATATAGATCATAATAGAAGTATATTTAAAAACCTCTTGAGTATCAAAGTTGAAAAATTGTTGGTGGATAGATTCTGCCAAAAACTGAGTGAAATTAAACACAATGGTGCACTGGGCATCATTAAAAAATATTGATAGGAATCCAATATTGGCATCATTGACCCATTCATCATAGTAATAACCAAGTAAATAAGAAATCAGAGTGATAATTTTCTTGGCTCTTTCTAGGAACATGGATGAAGGATATGGAGGATTCTTTTTAGGCATAGGGGCTTCTTTTGAAAGGAATAACTCTGGGGTTTTAGCTCTCTTGGTAAAATCTAGTTTTTGATATAATTCAACCAAGGCTTCATGAGAAAATAAAGTGTTGTCTTTCATAGTTGGAGCTTGCATCATCTGGTCAATAGATTTAGGGGTTATGGTAAAGAGAATTTGGCCATAAGGGTTGACAATGACTCTCTGATCTGGGAGATAAGAATCTTGACACTTTCTGACAAAGTCTGGGGCACTGAAGGTAAGAGGAAAGATGTAATAGGGGAGGTTTGATTTCCATAGTTGAAGTTCATCAGTTTGGTCGACATATTTATCTTCTAGCCAACAATATAATTCAAAAAGATCAATCTCACAATTGGTTTGATGAATCATATAGTCTCTATCGACTAAAGGAATATGGTGAATGTCAACAGAGGGAAAAATAAGAGGGTTAACATCTTCCTGTGGTTTCTTCTATTTAGGAGGCATACTGATAGAAATTTGATAGTGGATTTAAAACTATAACAACAGAACTGAGTTTTATAATGGAAAGAAGGTTTCTGACCAATATATGAAGAGGGGAAGTGTACTTGTGAATTCAGACGTTGCTCAAATAGGAGATGTAGCTTTGAGAATCAATGGAGTACTTGTGATCGAAAATTGACAGCAATTCCGGCTCTGTAGACTATAGTATGAAAACAGGAAGTTCGCAGAGGGTTTGAAATGGGTTTATAACAAACCTATTTTCAACCGTTGATGGCACGGGGTTAACGGGCAATTGTAATAAATGAATAACGGGAACATGAGGGAGATGATTTTATTCATTGATGAGAAGCTACGTGGCAGCAACGAGATGGAAGAGTAAACAATAGTCAATGGTAATTTGTTTTGGAGAAACACCCTTCGGAGGGGGGGTAAGGCTGTTTACGGTTTTGATGGAGGGGGGACCGAAATCTTGTGATGGTGACACGTAGCCGACGGGTGGTATGGTAATACAACTTATTTCAGACCCCACCTGCTGATAAAGGTCAGACGACATAGGGGGTCTGAAATCATATACAGAGCATTGGATTAGTTTAATCGATCAGGGATGAGTAGTAAACTAGTCATCTTTTAGTGGCGGGGACCGAAACCACATTAAAACTTATATTCCAATGTTCATATGACGAGATATATGAGGTAAAACTATGTATGTCAGGAATATAACTTAGGAAAGTCATATGATAGGGAGGTAGGGAGTGAAACATAATGTGTCGGGGATAAATTATTGGGAAATAGAAATTAGGATAAAACGATGAGGAGAGTGTGTAATGAAGAAGGGAATTAGGGAAATGAATGTGTAGGAGATTATAATGTTGGAAGGGGATTTTTAGTGTAACAATGGGAACATGACCTTCTTTCATAATTCTTCCTTACATATGGCATAGGCTGAGCATGATGATGGTGAATTTGAGCTAGCAACCTTATGTATTCCAAAAACTTTTAAATGAAGCTTCTTTTTCTTTTAGCTTGCCTAACATTTTATTCTGCCTTCTTTTTTTAAAGAAACTAACACCTAACATTTTATTGATGTGGATGCCTATCATAATCAATTTTTCCTAACATTTTTAAAACCAATCTTTTTCTTTTGCATCCACATCCTACCTTAACATTTTCCAAATTCATATTTCTAATATACTAACTTATCAAAACTAGATATGTTACAACACCAGCTCCATCTGGGGACTGCTTCTCCATGTGGGATGCTAAGAACAAGTATATCCAAGTGCCCTCGCCTCAGGCTATGGAGTCTTTGCTGCAAAAGATACTCACTCCGAATATTTACATATGGTGGATGAAATGAGAAACTAATACTGAATGTAGTGTTTCAAGTATTTCCCATTGACTGGCAATGAGGAACGCTCTCCTTCCAGATTCCACAATATAAATGTGTTGTTTCCTTTGAATTGTGTAATGATTAATGGACCAAACTAAAGATTGTCAAATTTCTGATGCTTACCTTTGTCTTCTCTTCTTGAATCCCATCTGAGCACAAGATCATCCTTTCTGAAATTTCTTTCTCTTGCCTTTCTGTCAAAAAGGTGCTTCATTTTGTTTTGATACTTCTTTAGCTGATACTGAGTTTCATCTCTATATTCATTTAGCTCAATGATTTGATTAATCCTCCTTGAAAAATCATCATTTTATTTGTAATATTCTTGAAGAAATTTCATTATAGGTAGAGCTAAATGAGTGGGAAAAATAGCTTCCTTACCATAAACCAATTGAAAAGGAGACTTGCCTGTTGACCTTTTAGGAGAAACTTTGTTTTCCCAAATAGCATGGATCAAATGTGCATCCCAGCTCCTTTTGTGAGCTTCAAAAGTCTTATTTATAACCTTAACTAAGGTCTTGTTGGAAGATTCTACCAACCCATTATCCTGTGGATAGTAAGGTGAAGAATGATGCAATAAAATTGAATATTTTTGACAAAATCCAATCATTTTTACATTGTTGAAAGCTGCTGCATTATCTGTTACAATCTGCTGAGGACATCGAAACCTTGATAAAATATTTTCCTCAAGAAATTTAATTACAATATTATCAGTAGCATTCTTTACAGGTATGGCTTCTACCCACCTAGTAAAGTAATCAGTAGCAGTTAAAATCCATCTATGTTGGTTCCTTGATGGAGGATGGATTTCCCCAATGAAGTCTAACCCCCATTGTAGGAAAGGAGCTTGAACTGACACTGGAACTAAAGGAAGTGATGGCACCTTTTGTTTTCCCACAAAAAGTTGACATGGCACACAACTTTCTACCCTTGCTACAACTTCTTTGAAAAGTGAAGGCCAATAAAAACCTGAATTCAAAATCTTGTAGGTTGTTGCTTTCCAAGCATAATGTCCACAATAAAACCCTGCATGGAACTGATCTATTATTCCTTTTGTTTCATTTTCAGTTAGACAAAGAAGAAGGATGTCTAAATGATCTTTCCAATATAGGTTTCCATTGATGATGCAATATTTAACTGATTTCAATTTTAAAGCTTTGCATTGTTTCCAACTAATATTAGCTGGAGATTGAAAATCTCTGAGGAATTGAACAATATCAGAATACCAATAAAAAAGAAGATATTTCTGATCTATATGAACAAGAGTATTCTGACCTGAAGGAAGAGGTTCCTGTGGATTTTCTCTTCCTATTAAGAAAGAGGTTCTTGTGGATTCTCTCCTTCTATACGAGAAGGAGGTTCTTGTGGGTTCTCCCTTAATATGGAGGGAGGTTCTTGTGGATTCTTCCCAGGTGACATTTCAACAACAAAATTAATTCCCAATACTTTGTAATTAGATTCATCCAACAATTTGACTAAACCTTGGCCCTTCACAAGCTTTGTAGTTTTGATGTCAAGGTCAAATTCAAGGATTTTGGCAATCCATCTCCCCCTTTTCGCATCAGTATCTTGCTCAATTAAAACAATCTTCATATCATGACTAGGGACATATGCAGTAATGTTTGAATGTAGCACATAAGTTCTGAAAGCTTTGAGGGCTTGAATAAGGGCATATGCTTGTTTCTCCATGATGTCATATCTAAGTTTAGCATCCATCATGAATTTGGAAAATAATGCTATGGAATGATCATCATCATTAATGTTTTTCTGTAGGAGTACAACAACTAAATGGTTTCAGATGCAAAAGAGAATATGATGAAAGGTAGAGAATAATCAGGACTAGCTAATGTAGGGGCTTCAGAAATAACTTTTTTGATTTGGTCAAAAGAAAATGTAGCAGAAACTGTCCATTTTACTTTGTTATTTTTCTTAAGCACATCAGTTACATCCTTTACTATCTCTGCATAATTAGGAATAAATCTTCTAAGGAAATTATTTTTTCCAAGGAAAATTTGTATTTCCTTCTTATTTCTTGGTAGAGGCAATGTTTGAATGGATGATACTCTTTTTGGGTCAATTATGACTCCATCCTTTGAGATAATATGCCCTAGTAATTTCCCTTCCTTGACAACAAATAAGGATTTCTTAGGATTAAGGGAGATACCAAATTTCCTGCATCTGTGAAAATCCTTGCTCAAGTGCTTTAAATGATTTTCATCAGAATCAGAAAAGATAGTTAAATCATCTAAATATATAACAATGAATTCAAAAGTTTTACCCATAAATGCTAGGTCCATGGCTCTTTGAAAAGTGGCCCCAACGTTGGTCAATCCAAATGGAATCCGGGCATACATAAATGTACCCCAGGGAGTGACAAATGCAGTTTTATCTTGATCTGCTTTGCTCACCATGAATTGGTTATAACCTGAAAAATCATCAAGCATAGATATCCTGCTAGATCGTGAAACCTTTTGAAGTAAATGATCCATTTTGGATAATGGATAATTATCTTTTAAGGATGATTTATTCATATTTCGAAAGTCTACACACAACCTAATCTCATCGTTTTTATTTCTGACTAGAACTAAGTTAGCTACCCAATTTGAATACCTCAGAGGTAGAATATTATGAGCATAAAGTAGTTTTTTTAGTTCTTTCTCAATAGTTGGGAGTAATATGGGATTGATTCTTCTTAATTTTTGTTGAAAGGGTTTTGCATATGGTCTTAAGGGAATTTTATGTTCAATCAAAGCTGTGTCATAGGTTTTTAACTCACTATAAGACCAGACAAACACATCTTTATAGTTTTTAAGAAGATTTAGATATTTAACTTTTACATCCAAAGGTAGGGTTGATGATAGCTTGATATTTCTAACATCCTCTGTTGTCCCAATATTACATTCTTCAACCTCTTCATTAGGTGTTTTAAACATAGGTTTCTTAAAGACATCATTATCATAAAAAATATTCTTTAATGGAATAATCCTTTAGGAATAAAATTATTGGACAGTTGTATGGTTTCATGATCAAGAATTTTTGACTTATGTGGTTTATCAGAATTTTGGTGAATTGTTTCATGGACCTCTTTTTGATCTTCCTTAATCTGCATGTTTGAAAAATCTTCAATGACTTGAAGAAAGGATTTTAGATGTTCATCATCTTCAAAAACCTGCCAATATTTTAATTTGTCAGGTATTGATGGTATATATTTAACTTGGATATGATATTCTAACATTGTTGGCTGAGGAGTTTTAAAAGAACTGGCTGAAACAACAAGTGAATCTGCATGCATGTTTTGATCTCTAGGAATTGCAGTGATGTTGAAACCAAATAAAAATTGTTCAGTGACATCCCAAACTTCATTCCTATAGGATCTTAGTCTTGGGTGTTTGGTTTGACAAAGGTTTCTAACTTGTTTTACAATAAGTTCAGAATCTGAAGACACAACCAAGTTTTACACCTTTAATTCTTTAACCATTTGAAGACCAAGCAGAAAAGCTTCATACTCAACCATGTTATTAGTTACTTCAAATTATAGTTTACATGACTGAGTAATATTTTCTTTATTTGGTGATATTAAAACAATTCCTGCTCCAGCTCCATCCTTTGAGCAAGAACCATCAAAGTAAAGTTTCCAAATATCTGATTTTTCAATTTCTAGTTTGGAAACAATATTTTGAATAGCAAGTTGAGAGTTTGATGCATTTTGTGAGGATAATTGGAAATAGCTGAAGTCTTGATCAACAACATAAATAGGGGAATTCCTTGCTTGATCAACTCTACAAACAATATGAAGGAATCTAACTTCCCTATATAACCTCAATTGTTCACCACCAAAAACTAGAATAGTTGCATAAGACATGTCCATCTGTAGAGATCCTCCAAGTTTGGCACAACATGATCTACAAAGAAGCATGCCAAATTTAGGTGGGATGTCAGTGACTACAATGTCTAAGACTATACTTTTAACATGAATTTGAGCCAAGGTGACAACTAGGTCTTTAATCAATCCTAAGCAAGGTACTTTCTTAGAATCAAACGTGTAAAGGTCATGATAAGATCCTGTGACCTATAACTAAAATTGGTCCATAGTTACCTTAGGCATAAGGTTGTGTGATGCACCTAAATCCAACATACAGTTATATAAAAAATAATCATGAGCTTTCACAGTCACATAAAATGGTGGAACAATATCATCAATTATGACAGAGCTAGGACCAAAAACCACAGAAGGTTTTTCATCCTGCAAACTAATAACATATCCTTCAACATCAACCCTGGAAGACTGGATCCATTTTGACACTTGGTTTTTGTAACCAGGATTCTTAGAAAGTTCAGCTAGGGGAATGGGATCTTGACTCTTTCCAACTCTCTTTCAATATGGAAAGCTGTCATAATAGTTTTATCAGGTGGAAGAGTTTCAGCTGACGAATCTGTAGTTTGAGGTGTTGGGGTCTAGGTCTAAATAGACTTTATTGTAGGTTCTATGATGGAAATGGTCTTAGGAGGTCTACCAGGGCCTGCTCTTGGTCTAAGATCATATCTTTTATTTAACTCTGCAATAAGGAATTTAGGGAAAGCTTAATACTTGGAGAGTTGAATGCCTTCTTGTTCTTGTTCGAAAGATTGAGATGAAGATGAAGGGATAATGGCCATTTGTACTAGTGAAGAATCAACAACATTGATATCTTCAGTAATTACAGGAATTGTATCTTGTGGCTGCTGATCATCAATCAGTAAAGGAGGCTGAATGTTTAAATTTGGCCTTTGAAGAATTTGAAGCTGAGGAGTTCTCCGTTGTTGATTTTGATTTTGATTTTAAGGTCTGACAACAACCTGTTGCGAAGTCCTCGGTTGTGTTTCAATTTTGGAGGTCCTATTAAACAAATTTTTGAGTAAAGATGTGATTTCATCAATTTTTTGATCTTCAAGTTTGGATTTAGAAGAAGATGATTCATCAAGTTTAGCTTTTAATTTTCTTTTCTCTTTCTCTTCTTTAGCTTTGATTTTACTAGAAGCTGATCTATTAGCTTCTACCTCAATGGCATTTGTTTGCATGTCTTGTAATGTATTAAAAACTCTTTCCCTCAGCATAACCACAAAGTCATCATCAAATGCTTTGGAAAATCTGACTTTTGCAGCTGCTACTAGTGGTTTGTAGTTAGTAGGCATTTTATGGTAGAGTTTATTAAATATTTTAATAAATTCAACAATTGGTTCACCAGGATTCCTCTTCAGTTCTTCAAATTCAGTGAGAAGATAGACAACATCTTTCTTTACCCCCCATTGGTTTTGAAAGATGGAAATGAGTTCATTCTAATTCCTAATTGAATTAGCAGCAAGTTGTCTAAACCAAACTCTCACATTTCCCTCTAAGGATTGTACAAAAAGTCTCACGTAGACATTTTATGCTTCTATGTTCATATTGTTAGCAAAGTCTAGGAAGGCTGAAATGCGATCTTCAGCTGAGGGGCCTGTTTCTCCATTGCATCTGGGTAAATGTTTAAGGTAACCATCAGGAAAATTACCCAAATTTTGAGGAAGGACTAATGTAGAATATCTTGCCTGCACAATAGGCTGAAAAGCCATATTAACATGAGGAGTATGTGGTGTATGAGTGGATGATGGAGATCTAGGTGATCATAGAGGGGGTGAACTACTATGTGGAGGTGAATTAGGAGGAGATAAAGAAGGTGGATACCTCCTGAATGATTTTAAAGGAGTTTTAATTAGCAACTTGTGGACCTGAGAATGAATATCCTCTTTAGTTTCAAAGAGTGGATTCGAATATATAGAAAAGGACTCTTCAGGTTGTTTAGAAGTAGAAGATTCTGGTGGTTTAGAGGTGGAATGAAATGAATAGGTGGTGGGGGATATAAAATCTATAGGTTTGTATTCAGTTAGATGAACACCCAGGTCAGACTCAGATTTAGGTGATCCTAGTGGAAGTGGGGGTTCTGGATGATCCGAATTTAAACAGGAACGCAACAAATTACAGAGATAACCATATACACAATTATGCAGCGGAAATAATACTTCATTTCATTAATGGAGACTACTAAAATATGCTTACAATCAGAAATGGAAATAAACTAGCTAGGGCGATGGTAGCTTATCTCTGAGAAGAGATGTGATGGCTACATGCCTCTGAACTGTGTTACAATGAGGCTCGAAGGCCTATTTATTGTTGAGAAACAATGAAAAACCCTTCACATTCCAAAACCTAACCCTAGGAGATGAAACGCCAAACTGTGGGCCCCGTTTGGGGGTAAGTTGGTACATCAACTTCCCGGGGTCGTAACTTTAGCATATGATCTCCGTTTGACGCGTACAATAGCTCATTAGAAAGATCTATTCGAGCACTATCATTGTTGGAACGGCAACACTGGGTTCCATGGACCCGTGTTGCCCCTGCGATCCCAAAAAACGTCGTTTAGGGCCTCAAAACGGCTCCGGAAGTTCAGGACCCGAAAAACTGCTAAAAATAGTAAGTTGTGCTACAATTAAGGAAACTGAAAATGCTGAGAAAGACAATGGTGGGGGTCCAGGTGGACTTGGCAGGTGGCCACCAATATCCACCTGGATCATTCCTCCCCCCTTAGGAAGCAATGGTCCCCATTGCGTTGAGCTCCCCATGAGATGAGGAAACTTCTGCTGAACCTGTTCTCTGGTGAACCACTTGCCCTGCTGAAGGAGTTGGCCTGCTTTTGACCAACTCGTACATGTTGGATATTCTGTTGGGGGCGTGTTCTTGAATCTGTGTGTCATGATCCGATCAGTTGCAGCTTGTTCATTGCAATTCTGGATTTAGTTCGTGGGTTCGAACTGTTCTGCAATGTCGGATGTGTCTAGTAATGGTGGAAAGTATGGCCGAAGGCGGTCCACATTGAACACTGGGTGCAGGCCAAGGAATGGGGGAATGCTGAGCTCAAATGCATTGTCTCCAATAGCCTTAGTAATGGTGTAAGGACCATATCGGAGTGGTCTCAATTTCCGATAGGCTCCAGTAAGGCGTTCCTTTTGCAAATGCAACCAGACTTTGTCGCCCACCTGAAACTTGTGTGGCACCCGATGTTGATCATGTCGCTGCTTGTACTTGCATTTGATTTCTCAAGAATGTCATGGACCTGCTGGCGAATATGTTGGATGCGCTCAATGAAGCTGGTGGCCTTATCTGTTTCGTACTGGACATGAGCTGAATTCATGTGAGTAGCTGCAAGTGGCATGGCCACATCAATGGGGCATAGTGGCTGGAATCCCAAACCCACCTGAAAAGGGCTATGGCCAGTGGAGTTGTGAAGAGCTCGTTTGTAGCTGTGCTGAACATAGGGGAGGCTCTCGTCCCATGTGGCGTGATTGCTTTGATTATACAGCGCAGAAATGTGCACAAATCATCCTATTACAACCTTTGTCTGGCCAGCAGTTTGAGATGGAAGGCTGTGGAACTTCGTGAGTTTGTGTCCCAGCATTGACAGAAGACTGGACCAAAATGCTGTTCCGAGAAACCGACT